>VZTA01012420.1:282352-295312 GCA_013398855.1 Mohoua ochrocephala | reverse complement strand
CTGCCGCGGTCACGGTCACGGTCACGGTCACAGGCACCGGCCACGGGCACCACCCACGGTCACGGTCACGGTCACGGTCACGGTCACCGGCCGTGGTAGCGACCCGCGGTCACAGGCCACGAAAAAGCCACGGCAGCCACGAGCCACGGCCCCACAGAAAGCCATTATTGGCCCTGCCCACGGAGCAGTGTCCGAAGCAGAGCTCAGGCCTTCCCCGCTCTCCTGAGCAGACCCGAACAACGCCCGGCGCCCCAGAGGCCTGGGGGGCACAGGGGACCCTCTCCGTGCCCTCCTCGCTCCCGCTGTGTGGCCGTGGGATCTTCCCCTTGGGCATCGCCCGCTCTTGGTCCCTCCCCGACATCCCAAATAAAGAGCTTCACGGACCCCCCTCAGCCGCAATTCCCGATCCCAAGTTAGCTGTCACTATTTTCTTC
Source organism: Mohoua ochrocephala (assembly GCA_013398855.1). Taxonomy (NCBI): domain Eukaryota; kingdom Metazoa; phylum Chordata; class Aves; order Passeriformes; family Acanthizidae; genus Mohoua; species Mohoua ochrocephala. Next base: position 294,878 of record VZTA01012420.1, on the reverse strand, counting down.
CAACGAAATCTGGCAGCAACCCAACAGAGGGAAGAAACAAACCTGCTATAATTAATGTTCTTGCTGTTCAAATATTTATATAAAGCAAGATAGAGCCGTATGCCTCTGCAATCTCTTGGATCTGTCCAACCTTCTCAGCTTTGCAGCCGGGAACAACTTTAATTGATTACACAGCGCTGCTGACGGCTCAGGCCAGCTCCCCTTCCCAGTGCCCGGCTCCACGCAGACCATCCCTGCCTTAGGGAAGCTTACGCTGACCCCACAACGCAAACGGAAGGGATAAAGGACTATCCTTCTGATGGAAAAAGGATTTCCCGATATTTTTTCCCCCGGCATGGGTTTGGGTACAAATGGAATCAGGAGCTTCGTTGTCTTGCATCATGCGTGGCACCAGTTCAGGCAAGTCCTGGGGAACTGAAGCCTGGACCAGGCACCCCCCGCGCTCCTCCCCAAGGCTGAAATCATTCAAAACTGAGATGCTGCAAGAAGTTACAGGAGATTTTAAAGTCTGGGACCAATTCCCCTGGTTCCAATATAATCACTTCTGTTACAACAGCGATGAATTCCCAATCTCTTGATGACTCCAGAGCTCCTGCCAGTTCACACTAATTTCAGCTCATTTCCCTCATAATTTTGCCTCCTGTTTTTGCTGCAGAGGTCGGAACGGCTCTCAGCCCTTCAGGTGAGCTGCCAAAACAAGATGATGCAATGCCTGCACTGCTCCCACCCGCTCCCGGAGCAGCTCATTTACTGATGAGCTCCTGGGAAGCGGCTTAACAACAGGATGTGCAACACATCCGTAAAAATTGCATCAACTGCGACGCCAGAGGAGTTTTTCCCCATGTTGTGAGCTTTGCCTGGGCTGTCTGGGATCGATCTGCCCTATGAATTCACGTCTGCTGAAGAACATGAGAACTCACCATCATCATCCAGCTCCATTATGACAGGGTTTCGTTGTTTTTATTACTGGCTGCTAAAAGGATCGATGCCTCATGAAAGATGTTTCCTTCCTGCATTGATTCCACCTTGATCACGTCGCTTCTGCTCGTCCTTTCCAGCCAGAGCTGTGGGAGCACTGCTGGCCTCTGTCCCAGCACCTGCGGGGCCGCTGGTGGAGCTCCAGCCTCTGGCCAGATGTTGCCCCGAGCTCCACTCGTACAATTCCAATGCTGAGGCTCCTCTGTCCAAAGTCTGACCGTATTGACCAACATCCCAAGGTGAAGTGAGTGAAGGAACCAACGCCAGCGTTTAGATCTCCTATTCAGCATGGTTGTGGTGCTTGTCAGGTATCAGCAATCGCAGTTGATGAGCGAAAAGCCTCCAGCAGCCTGAGCACCCATGAAAGCTCCCGTTATCCAGAGATCACTCTGGCACAGCACAAACCCCCACCCCGAACCAGACCCCACTCACAGAGCACTAAGTGCTTCCACAACCGATTGTATAGATCTGATGTCATGGTCAGCTCAATAACTCCGGCAGCATCAGTGGATGGACATTACAGAGGTGTCAGATGCTGTTTGGTTGCCTGGATGTAACAAAAGCCTTTTAGTTTCACTTTACTGATGGGGAAAATGGAAGCAGAGGAATTTCCCAGGGCGGCAGCGAGCCAGAGCCGGGCACAGAGAGCAGCTGCCCTGAACTCGTGTCCTTCAGGCCACAAGGCAAATGTTTCCTGACAGCCAACAAACGACGGGGACTGGGGAGGGAAGGGACAGAACGGAATGATTTTACTCCCAGATTCCCTCCTTTTCCACAGAAACACAGGCCCTGACAAAGCTGCCATCAGTGCAGGCATTCCCCACCCCAGCTGCCTCCTGCAGGAACCACGTGCTGGGAGCACTAAAGGGGGCCCCAAAGTTAAGAGGGACACAAACCCCAGGACAGTAAGGCCACCTTCCCCTGAGGGATGAGGGCAGGCTGGTCTAAAGAGAGAAGCAAGAGGGTGCACGCTGGTGCTGGGACACTCCCATTGCTCCCAGCCCAAGGAATTGTGTAAATGGGAGGAGGATGCATCGATCGCTGCATGGGACCCCTGGCAGCCTGTCAAACCGAGAAGCAAAGAGGAAAAAAACAATGGATACGTTTTTATTTCCTTATGTTCCACCAGGCGAGTTGGTGACTTACAACTGACTCACTCGCTGTGCCACTCCAGGGCTCCCCAGCCCACCTCCCTCCCTCCTCCCCGTCCCCGTCCTGCACACGCTGCAGTGGTTGTGGCTCCCTCACGCCCAGGTGGCCAGGCCACCTCCTCAGGGGACGCTCCAAGAGGCAGATGGGACTCGTGACTCCTGGTCACACAGGAATTCTGCCAAGCAGCTCCCTGATCTCATCTGATCCAAGTGTACCTGTACAGCCCCATTCTTCCACAGTGACCCATTTCTCCATTTCTGAGCATATCCAATCACACAGGAAGCTGGCTGCGCTGAAATGCAACGTATTCCTTCAGCTTCTGCAGCAACCACAGGGAAGAGCAGAGTTGTCTTTGCAGCAGCTCCTCAGTGCAGAGGGAAACAACCAGAAACAGTTGTTCCTCCTGGCAGAGAGGAGGTGGTGACTGGGAGGTGGGGAGGGAAGAGAGCTCAAACAATCTGCCAGCAGCACAAACTTTGTTCCCACTCCAATTCTGGCTCAGAGGGGAAGCAGCCAGCAGAAAAACCCAAACCAAAACAAACCCTTAAGAAACAAGGAAGCCGTTCTCATGTTTGTAGCGACTTTTGAAACGGCATCTCCCGTCCCCCAAAATGCTGGGATGAACACGGGAAACATGAGATGCTTTTTGACCAGACTTTTGCAAAGGATTCTATGCGAAATCTCCCACTCAGCTTGTAAGATCCTGCAGATTCCACGGAAGGCGGCTCAATGGGGAAGAACAAATTGGCACCAAAAATGCACACACTGGACAAAACCCTTTGAAGTCAGAAGTCCCAAACAACAAAAGCTCTGTTTTATTAATCTGCTGCCAATTATGAGTGTCACGTGCACTGTATGAGGCTTCAGACCGGCACCACAGGAGTTAAAAAAGAAGAAGAAAGGCAAAGCCAAGCAGGCCTCTGAGCTGTGTGTGCAGAGCCGGCTCTGCCTGGCTGGAGCTGTCTGGGCTCCAGCAGCAGTGAGGAAAAGCCGGCAGAGGGCAGGGAAATGCCGCAGGAATTCACAGACAAGGCAGAGAAGATGCAATAAACCGTATTTCCTTCCTTTCCTGACACTATTTGCAGCTCAGAGCATAAGTGTTGCAGCACAGTTAAACCACAACACTCCTGACTCACTGGACGCTGCCTGGGACCCTCCTGCAGCAGCTCCTTGCGGGAGCAATCCAAGCCCACAGCATTCCTGGCACAGCACGTAGGCTGTGGCCCATGCCAGGACTGGGGTTTCCCCAGGATGAGCTCAGCCTCCTGGTTTTCAGCAGCCAGGATGTGACTCTGAACGCGTCCCTCGCTCTTCCCACTTCCAACCACCACAGTGGATGGGATGGGATGGGACAGCTACCACTCAACCCATGGCACAGGCGCTGCAGAGCTCAAGCCCAGCAAACCCTGTGGGTCACAGTTAACCCCCAGCATCCTGCTGGGGCACATCTTGAATGCAAAGCTGATACAAAGTCCGACATCACCTCACTGAAGGGTTTTTAAATATCCAGAGAGAACTGAATCCATTAGAATACTTCCTCACAAACCTCATTCTTACTGGCATTCTCCGGGTTTGAGATTAGCCCGTAAAACAGAGGCAAAATATCTTCATTTGTCAGTGCAGTCTGTGCACTGCTGACACACAAAGGAGAACTCGTTTCTCCTCATTTCAGGTGTAGTTTCAAAGTTGAGTTGTAGCCTAAAAATCAGCCCCATGGTGCTTCAGGAATGCAGCACATCCGTCCTCCCTGAGATGGAAACGAGTAACACACCAACAGGGCAGGGCCCAGAAAGTCAGAACTACTGGGTATGGAAACAGAGAGTTAAACAGGAGCCCTCCTGCTCATTGTTCCCTTGCCAAGGTGCCCTCTTTCCCCGGGTGAAGGTTACTGCAGGTGACACTGAGAAGCACTGACTGAAATACCCGGGTTAGACACGCAAGAATTAATATTTATCTGTCTGAAGCGGGACCACGTTCTGAACAGCAGCACAACAAGCTCCCACAGGCAGGATTCGTGTCAACGCAGGGCCCGGAGAGGCGCCCACGGCTCAGGAAGTCAGCCGGGCCCTTTGATGTGGCTCTGCACGAGAAGCAACAAGCTCAGGTCCTCAGCAGAGCAAATCAGGCCAACAAAAGACCCGTTTAATTTAGCAATGCTGCTTCCAGGGCTCAAGACTGTGTATGTTCACCTGAAAGAACATACACGGCCCTGGATGTTTGGGGCCAGGGTGCACTGAGCAGAAGCAGAGCTGGCTGACAGTTTCCTGTAAATTCCATACGAGTCTGAAGCCAGACAGGACATGGAGCTCAATGCCACTGTGAAGTTTCTCAACTTCCTTCAGCATCTCCAAGCTCAGCACCCAGCACCCAGCAAGCAGAGAAAGGATGCACTCACCTGCTTTCGCTGTCCAGGAACACAGAACTGCTGCTTTTCCCCAGGGCTTCACTGATGGGAGAGAGGCAGAACGGGGAAGAGAAGGCATCAGAATCAGAGTCAAAAGTGCTGTCCCTGCTCACATCGTCAGCAGACAGCTCCAAGGAGCCCTCGTCCTCCCTGCAGTCCAGGCCCTCCTCCGTGCCCTCCGACCTGTTCTGCTCCTCCTGGGAGCTGACTGTGGACAGGGTCCCTGAGTCGCTGCGGGGGGGCTGCGGGGACCGGCGGGCGCCGCTCTGCGACAGCTTCTCCCCTTCCGAGGAGGGGGCCCCGTCCCTGACGAGCTGTGACACCGTGAGGATCTCGTCCCCCCTGAGGGTCACCGCCCCTCTCTGCTCCGGGGGGGACGCGGGCCGGCCGATGCCGAAGCCCTGGGCGTGGCGGCCGCGCTTTCGGGGCGCTTTGCGCACGGGGGAGCTCTCGGGGGTGACGTAGCGCAGGGCTTCCTCATCCTGCCGCTGGATGCGGGAGTTGGGCACCCAGGCCAGGATCAGCGTGGTTCCCAGCAGCTCGTCCTTCTCCATGTACAAGCACAAATAGCCTGAGAGAGAGCACAGGAGCACCGGTTGTGACACGGAGTCGTTCTGAGGGAACTGCACAACCCTGAAATTCCCCTTTCCCCATCTCTCCATCGCTGGAAATGTCCAAGGCCAGGCTGGATGGGGCTCTGAGAAACCTGGTCTGGTGAAAGGTGCTCCTGCCCTGGCAGGGGGATGGATCTTTGAAGTCCCTCTCAGCCCAAACCATTCCGTGACTCCTGCCACTCACTACCACTACACACGGGCAAAACAAACCCTTTCATTTACCAGGACAGAATTCTGTCAAAGGAACTGTGGAATGCTCAATTCAGTATTTGCAAAATAATTTCAAACCTGTATGTGGCTTTTGAACAGTTTAAATTCCCTCTGGCCTAACTGAACAGAGAAATGACATGCCAATACTTGGACTTCCTGGACAGATTTATTAATCAAGAATAAATTATAAAGTTATGTTGCCACATGAAAAAGTTCTACTGTTTCTTAGTTAAACAATTTCAGGTGCCAGCTGAACATTGATTTCTCAAGAATATTTACCTCAGTGTAGCTAAAGGGCTACAGTTTCCATGGGAAGCCAATGGAAAAAGAAGTCACCCCCACAAAAAGGAAAGCAAGGGTCAGTGTTCAGAGAATAATTTGTTTTGTGAAGCTAAGGCAAGAGCCACAGGTCTTTGATGAGAACATGAAAGAGCACAGGAACAGATGAGAACAAAAGGACAGAGCAGGATTTATCCTCATTTACTCCAGTGCACGCAGCCACAATCAGGCTTTTTGGATTTTCCCTTTATCAGTGGTGGCCGAGGCCACTCCAGCAAGGACAGTTACAAGAGGATACTTGGATTTCCTGAACAATTCATGGACATGAACGAGCAACAGAAGTTACTGTCCTCAAATGACAACTTCTGACTGTACAAAAGGATCTACTAAACCAGCTAAATCCATGCTGGACCAAAAGAGAAAGGAGCAATATCACTAATCTTCCTACTGAAAGAAGAGCTGATGGATCAGCTTGTGGATGGCTTTCCTTAGTCTTCCTCTTCCACAAAACTGCCCTGCCCTGTCCCCCACTGGCACCTCTTCATTTCTTAGAGCCCACGGTGTAGAACTTGACAGAAACAACACCCAGACAGAGAAAAAGAGAGAGTGGGCAGTGTCTGCAACACCCCATCACCTGGATGGTGCTCCCCGATGCCCTGCAGCAGCTCAGGGGGGTGGACACAGACATTGTTCTTGGAGTAGATGATCTCCCCATCGAGCACGGAGGAGGAACCGCCGCCGCCGCCGGGAGTCAGGGTCAGGAGGTCGGATGCTTTCGAGGAGGCTCGACGGAGGAGTCGCCCCAGAGACATCGCCAGGGAAATGTTTCCATCATCTGTCAGCTCTAGTCAGGAGCCAAATTCAGAAGATCTGCCAAGAAGGGGGAAAAAATAGTGAGAACCAAAATAACGACGGCACAGCACGTGCCACCCACTGTCTGAGGAAGAGTCTCCCACCAATCCACACCTCAAGCAGAAACCCCCAAATGCTGTGGATCTGTAACATCACCTTCATGCTTCAAAGGTGCTGAGGCACAGAATCCCAGGACACTTTTCTCTGCGATGAAGAAACATGAAGGCAGCAAAAACCCCCACATGTTAATAGTTACTGCGGGGAGGAGGCAGAACAGCAATGCCAGTCACTGCAATCCCCCTCTGAGGGAACAGCTCAGCCTGTGGAGCTGCCCGATGTGTCACTGACTGGGGATGTCACAGAGCCAGGGCTGATCTCAGAGGTTCCTACAGCACAGAAATGGCTGAGACCACGGCATTGAACACGGGGCTGCTGCTCCAGCCACAGCATCTCCAAAAACAACATCGATCAAACCCACTTCATCTCGCGCTTGCCATTTCTGTGTGTTTGAGGTTTTCGGGGTTGGGATTTTTTTTCTGTGAGGTTGTTTTTTGGTTTGGTTTGGGTTCTTTTGAGCAGTGGTGGTTAAATAGAGCCTTGCGAGAGATAAGGCTTGAAAGCCCCGTGTTCACCAGGGTGGGCAGACCCCGGACACGGAGCGTGGCACGCCAACTCAAGGCAAACATTTCACCCACCCAGAGTTTCACAGAACTGTGGAGCACGATCCCCAGCTCACCCCCAAATAAGCTCTGTGCTCAAATGAGACGTGCTGCTTGCTGGGGCTGATGATGGGGAGCTCTGCAGTGGACCCAGAGGGGTCACCCAAGCTGTAACGCATTCAGCAGATGGACCAGGACGGTGTTGGAAGAGCAGGAGGGTCTCACACAAAGCAACCCCAGCGCAGAGCAGGCTCTCTGCAGCCATCCCCGGCAGAACCACGGCAGTTTCTGTTCTGCCAAAACCACAGGAGGAGAGGAAACTCCTGCTTGTGTTCCTTTGTGTTTACATGGCCCGGCTTGCTGTGACCAGGCTGGAGTGACCCAGCACGCCCCACACCCGGCCACACTCCCAGGCCCGGGGCAGCACGGGGAGAGCTCAGCCCAGGCTGTTCCTGGGGACCAGTCCCCAGGGCTGCAGAGCACGGCCAGGAGAGCCAGAGAGGAAAATAAAGCAGACAGGCCCTGGCTTGGGGCATCTTCTGAGGAAATACCTCAGCAAGCACTGTCTGATGCCGAACAGCTCCGATTGCCTTAACCTGCTTTTGATGGCAAATGCAGCCAGCCCAGGAGGGCAGAAGGCAGAAATGGCAAAGGGGCATTTCCCAAAGGGCAGAGTGAGGGCTGCAGGGAAGGAAAATAGCTGTCCTGCCTCTGACAGATTGGTACATGCAGGAGACTGCAAACGAGACTGCCAAGCTGTTGACAGAGCCTTCATTAAAGGACAAGCTATTGGTTTAACTGGCAATCACCACATTTGTCAGCTCGAATCACAGCAGAGGCGGTTTCTGCGTTTCAGTCTTTGCTGGGACTTGACTGAGAAGCCTCAACCTTGCTCTGCACCAGCAAGTGCTCGGGATAAGAGAATTACTTTGCAAGTCCTGCACACTCCCGGCTCCTTCTAGCACCAGACACAACACGTATCCTCCCGTCTCGGCCCCAAAAAAAAACCACCAGTCGAGCCCTATGCTCATTCCTGTCCACATTGCCACAATCCACAGTTTCAGGCTCTGGGTTCTGGCCCTGGCAGAAAGTCATTTGCCTCAACCACATTTAAGGAGCAAATCACCTTTCCCCTCATTGCACCCTGCAAGAACAGACAGCAAATTCTGCTGCAACTTCTCCTTCCCCACACTGAGTTACAACATGCTGTTTCCAAACAGGGTCAGGGCAGTCAGGGGAAGTGTGATGTGAAGCGAGCTGGCCGGAGACCTGGGCCTCCAGCACACCTGGGCAGGGTCACCTGTCAGCACAGACCTTCATCCATGCCAGCGACTTCCTCAGAACCCCAAAAACCTGCAGATGCACAGGAGGAAGGTGGTACCAGCTGGCTGCTGCTGCTGGCCAGGGAGTGCTTCCTCAGGAAACACAGAGACAGGAGCTGGAGAGGCACAGGTGAAACAAGAGGTCGTGCGATGTCCTGCTGCAGCTCTCTGGGCGCCCTCAGGAAGGCAGGGGAGGGTCAGGACGTCTCCACCTACAGAGGCACCACTTAATGAGCTTTCACCGGGCACAGAAGGAACAAAGAGACAGGTAAAGATCAAAAGCTGCTCCCTGGAAAGCCGGAGGAATTTAAAGGGAAATGTTGCTTTGATCCTGCAGAACACCTGTTGTTCAGCACTGCCTGCGTGTGCAGGTGGACGGCGCTGCAGGTACACACGGGGCTGGGAAGAGGAAACCACACAAAAAAAAAAAGACAAAAGGTTTGGAATACGGTGTCCTGCCAGCTCGGAAATTCAGTCTGGTGGACTTGTCTTGCAGAAGAGCTGCACATCAGAAACCAGAGACCACTGCAGTGCTGCAGACAGTAGCCAGACACACTGGGATATATAAATATCACCAGGAAACTCAATCCTTTCACTGTTCCCACAGGCCAGGGAATTCTGTGTAGCTTCGGTTGCAGGATTAAAGAAAAACAGATGCAAGTCACAGGACAGTTTCAGGAAGGGTGACAAGAGTTATCTGGGCCAGGGAAAGAGATTGCCAAGGGAAGATAAAAGTGAGGGAAGTGTATTAAAAGTCTTCACACATGGGAACTGTCACTGCCAAAGAAAGGAAGAGCTGTCGATGAAGGACGGGAGAAGTTGTAAGGCACTTGAACTGTGGCGAGGAATACCTAGTTTTGTCACTCTAGTAGCTGGGACAATGGTGCACCAGAACAGGGAACCTCAAGGGGCCATTTCCATCACTGGGGTTTCAAAGGCTGCAGAAATAGATACACAGTCAGTCCCAGTGGGGACCAGATGGTGGATTGGACCTCTGAAGGTCATCTAGTTTACTGGGAGAACCCCAAAAGTCTCTGGAACTCAGCTTGGGAAAGTGCCTCTCCTTCCTAAAAGACAGGAGTTCGTACAACACAAAGCAGCAAGCAACAAAGAGACCAAATCTGCAGGGTTTGCTCTGTTCTCAACCCTTTTCCATGGGGGACAACATCTGCACAGGCAATCCGTGGGGCCTGGGTCGTGGGGAGAGGCAGGAACTGCTGCTGCCTCTTTTGTGCGCTCGGGAAGGCAGCGCGAACCGTCCCACAGCTCAGGCAGCAGTAAATCAGCACCATTCAAAAAACCCCATTTTTCATATGAATTTCGTATTTATCCGCTGATCTGAAGGGATTCTTCTCAGCGTGGCAGAGCCAGCTCAGCTCTCCAGAAGCTGAAGCACTGAGTTAGCTGATAAGCTCTTGCTGAGTGCCAATATTTATTAAGCACACACACATTTTCTTCTCCCACACATCAACTGTTGCCACTAAAAATCTTCGCTCCAGCTCCTGTGTCTGTTCACACAGCCCTGGCTGCTCTCCCAGTCGGTGCCAGCACTTCTCAGCTTCGTGAGCGAGAAAGCGCCGGGGAGCCAATTCCTGAAATCAGCCCCGGAGCCTCTTCCCCAGAGCCTGTCCAGTTCCAGCCAGCAGCATCCAGAACGGCACCGGCTGCTCGCCGCCCGCGGCGATGCCCTTCCCCTCCTCAGGAACGCATCCACAGGATCCTGTTTGCCTTGGCAGATCACACCTCGCTTGGCACCTGCTGCTGGACCAAATGCTGCTGCCTCCGGTTGCACGAGATTCCTGTATCCTGGCCCGGGAGGGCAGCGCCGGCTCCGGCACGTGCTGGCACACCCGGCACATCTCCCGGTCCGCGCTGGCACCGGGGGCACCGGGGGCACCCCGGCTCCTCTCACCGAGGAGCCCAGCCCAGAGCGGGGCCGGCAGCCCGGGCTGGCTGCAGCCCACAGCTCCCAGCGCTGAGCCCTCCGTGGGCTCTGGCTCCCGGGGCACATTCGCTGTGCAAGACTTTCGGAGCTTTACCAAGCAACATAAGCCGAGCTGCAGGGCTCTGGAAGCGAAATGTGAGACCTGCAGCGTGTCTGGGCACGGCGGAGAAACACGAGCTGTCAAACAGCAGCACCGCATTGAAGCATGAAATGTCTTTGGTAAGAAAAACGCAACAGGCTCGTTTTCTTTCTTGCCCTTAATAACTTGCATTTCATTTTACGTATTTAAGGAGCGCACGGTCGCTGCGGTGGTGGGGCTCAGACACCGCACAAATTCCTGCCTCTTTCCCCTCCTGGGAACAGCAAATGCCAGGCTTGGAACTCTCAAGCACAGAGCGACCGGAGTAGGGCAGCCTGGAGTCAGGACTCACAGCTTCCTCCCAGTCCTCCGAGTGGATTTGCTGTGCCACTCTCAGCTGGTCACTCACTTGATCTCTACTCCTCTACAGGCACATGAGAGCCCTTGTACGACCTTCCCTTTGTATCACAATACCTCGACGCTGGGAATAAAAAAGAGAAAAGCTTTCCAAACTCCTCGCTAGGCTGGAGCCAGTTAAGAGGATCCAGCCAAATCAAGGAAAAACGTTTACCATGGGGAGCCACTCTGAAGTCATCCCATCTCATGGGGAGAATTATGTAGGTCACCAAAACGTCTTTCATTGCTGCCCTGCTGGAGTAGCAGCGGCTCACGGAGCAAGAGCAAAGGGAAGGGAACGGCCAAAATCCCACAACTCCAAACGCGGCCGCTTCGGCGGGACCGATTTCGCTCAGATGCATCTCAGCTGAGCAGGTAAAAAAGGGGCAGCAGCCTGAATCCTGCAAGGTTGTGACTCAAGAGATGAAAAGGAAAGGGAATGTTGTGTCAGGGCTGGCTGCTCCCAGCCACACCTGCTCAGGCATCAGAAAGCAAACAAAAAGCAAACAAAAAGCAAACAAAAAGCAAACAAAACACTCACCCATCCCCAGCACCAAACTCATGCACAGCATACCCTGTCACCGAGACACTCTGTGGGCCACGTGTCCCTCCATCCCCGATTCACCAGCTCTGCACGTCACTTATCTGCACTGCTCGGGCCACAGGAAACGCTTTTATGAGTTTTTATTTCCAACGTCCTGTTGCTGTGTCCTGGTAACACTCTCAGGACTCAATCCTCAAAAACCAGCAGCTCAAAGCCCCAGGAGCCTGGATCACAGCTGGATGGACGAGCTGACTGCAAACTCTGTTCTCAGAGTGACACACATCAGACCATGCATCATCTCTGCCACTTGGACCCCCTGGACACAGCAGGGCTGTGCCCCTTCCCTCCCTCATTCCCTGACGGACTGAGAGAGCCACGCTCTGCCCCGTCCCACCTCTCCGGCCTCACGCTCACCCCCAGCCAGAACAAACCCAGATATTCTCCAAATCCAGTGCAGAAAAGCAGCTTTCAGAGCCTGTCCAGTTATCACCAGGACATGAACGAGCTCCTACAAACTCTTAGGAGGCTTTTACAAAAGCACCAGCAAGTCCAAGATCTTTACCCTGAGCTGTCCCAGCCTTCACATTTCTACCGTTTTCTCTTAAAAGAACTTTCATTTTTCTTCCTATTCTGTGCAGCAACTAAGAACAAAACACCTCTGCAAGACAAGCTCCCAGCCTGAGATCCAAAAAGACAAATCTCCCAGAGGAAGCAGCCGAGTTATTTTACGGAGTGTCAGCAGCACAGTGAGCAGTACACCACCCCACAACCCCTGCCTGCAGCATCCCAAGGCCACTCATCAAACCACTGCCAACGATCCCCCACCCACCTTCTCCGCAGGTAACAGAGGTCAGGCCGATGCTTGGGTCACCTGGGAGAAGACCAGCTCCCCAAAAGGAAGGAAATCATTGAAAATACCCCAAGCTGCACGGAGCCGCTCCGAAATAACAGAACATAAAGTTTAAGAACTATTTCGATTTCCACCAGCGCCCCCGGCGGCATCCTGACCCCAGGGCAGCATCCCGACCCCCGGGCAGCATCCCGACCCCCGGGCGGCATCCCGACCCCCGGGCAGCATCCCGACCCCAGGGC
>VZTA01012420.1:270142-281558 GCA_013398855.1 Mohoua ochrocephala | reverse complement strand
CCCGTTCTATTCCATCCCATCCCGCCCCAGTACCGCCCGTCCCGAGACCGCCCGTCCGCTCCACCGCTCCCGGGACCGCCCGTCTCTTCCCCTCCCCTCCCCTCCCGTCCCGGTTCCGTCCCCGCCACCACGGCCCGGTACTGCCCGGTCCGGATTCCCCTGCAGCCCAGCCCTGCCCGGCACTGTCTGTCCCCTCAGCCGCCGGCCCGGTACCGTGCGGCACGCCCGGTACCTGCCGGCTCCCGCGGCGCGTGTCCCGTGCCCGGTGCCGCTGCTCACGCTCTCTCCGGTTCCAGGCCCAGCCCAGCCCCGGCGCTATGGAGGAGCCGCCCGGTGCCGCGGCAGAGGCGTCTGCGGGGGAACGGGGCTCCGCGGAGCGGGATGAAAGCAGAGCTCCATCCCCTCTTCCTCTGGAGGTGATTCCCTTGGGAACGTTCCCAGGCCAGCCCGCTCCCGCGCGTCTCTTGCAGAGCGGCTTCTTCCTGGGAGCAGCTTCACCAGCGAGAAGTAAACGAGCGATCGTTCCAGCCTTGCCCTCATATAAAGCAAAAAAGCCACTAAAAAGTAAATTTAGTTACTGAGCCAGGTCAGCAGCGTTTGAACTGTGTGTGTTTCACTCAGTTCTTTGCACATCTCCGGTGCAGACACCGAAAAGAGAGATTTATCCACATTTCATGGGTGCACATACTCGGGCTCTTTTTAGAGGCCTCTTGGTGACAAGTTTTCTTCTTCCATTGGGACTGCCCAACACTTGAATTTGGCAAATGATGATGTGGGATCAAAGTGTCACTTTAAAAAGAAAGAGAGAAAGAAGGAGGAGAATAATTTGGCTACATGTTGTGCTAGCTGGAAGAATTTCTTTAATAAATCTGTAAGGACATTTTTTTTAATAGATGTGAACTAGAAGCACGTGAAACCGTGAGTGGTGTGGAGAAGCTTTGTCAGGATCTCTGCTATCTCAGCGCTTGCTGGGTGGCTATTTTTGCAAATGAGATGAAACTTCTAAATTAAACTTCTGCGCCCTGTGGCAAAAAATACCACAGCATTAACATGAAATGCAAATGGCAATCTGCTGCTCTGCTTTTCACCTGTGCTGTGTGCCAGGCCGTGGAAGGAGAGAGGGGGAATGACAATGGAGAGAGTCTGTTCCTCTGGAGGAGCAAAGCTGCTCCTTGCCCCCTGCAGAAAGAGAGGTCTGGCCGCAGAGCTGTTGGTGGGGTCTGCACAAGTGGGACACTGTAATGATATTTTGGGAGCATCTCTGTGCTGGCTTTAGAGCCAGGCCCTCGTGTTGGTCCTTTGTTTGCATTGTCCACGGCTCGTGACAGAAACGAGCGGGTGTTTAGGGGCAGTCAGATGGAAAAGGTGATGGATTTTATGTTTCAGGGGAAATTGCCGGAGACTTTCCCGGATAACGTAGAATGTGACACTTGTCCTCCTGAACAGGGTGACGTGGAGCAGGCAGCTCCAGGCGGAGGAGCCCCTCCCCTTCCCTCGGGAGCAGCTGCAGCAGAGCCAGACACCTGCACGAAGCCAGGTATCCCCCAGTGCCTTTGCAGCAGAACTGCACCCGAGACCATCCCTCGAGCACAGCCTCTGGTGTTCTCCCTTTCTGGTCATTGTTGATCCAACTGGAGGCACAATACTATAAAATCTAATCCTATTCCTTTATCTTTTTGGTTTTTTTGGGGTGGGGTCCAGGGAGCGAAGGACGAGCCCGTTCTCACCATGCAAAGCCGACCTTTGAGCTCCTGGGTGATCATGGCAACCAAAGCCAGGAAAAGGGGTTGCAGCAGCGTGGAGCTGAGGAACATGAGATAAGAAAAAGTAGGAGGAAAACAGCAGAAGAAACAGAACTGGTCGTCTTGGATCCAGAACATGTGAGAAGTCTTCAAATCTTGTCGTTCTTTGCAGAGTTGGTGTTTGTGTTTCTCTCAAACGTGTGAGGTGAGCTGTAAGCAGCGGCTCAGCTGTTCAGCTGCACGTGTGAACATCAGTTTTGCCAGAGCATCAACTGCTGACTGTGTCACTCAGTCCTAACCCCAGAGCTGCAGGTTCAGAAGTGAGCAGGGGGTAAATGTGATCCCTTCAGTGCTCCTGAAGGAGAAGTCCTTGCAGCAAGAGTGGATTCTCAGCTGCAGCTCTTCTGCCACGGTTCTGACTTTCAAATAGTCTCACTTTTTGGCATCAGCAAATATCCACTACGTAACATCTCTCACTTGCTACAGTGAGTGTAGCTAAAATAAGAACACGAGTGTCTGTGGCAGAAATGAGATGTTTTATTGGGTGGGGGAAGGAGCAGTGAGGCTTCTTCATAATCTATTGACACGAGTATGCTAAAGTTCATTAATGCTGTCCCTCTTTACAGCCTCTGATGACGAGATTCCAGGCTGCCCTGAAGAATTACCTCGCTAAGCAGATAGAACAAGTGAACCTGGACGTCCATGAACTGGTACAGAGCCTCTCCTTTGCCTTCCCACAGCCCCTCGTGTCCGAGCTGCTGGGAGACAGCTCCTTCCCCTCTTGTGTCTGCAGAGGGCAGCAATGAAGGCCAGCAAAGAGCAGAGAGAAGAGCTCGGGGTGATCCTTTACGGAGCCCAGCAGCAGCTGGGGCAGCTGGAGGTGGAACTGGAGAAGAGCCACGAGCGCCATTCCCAGGCGGCCGCAGCGCGACAGCGGCTGGAGGAGGAGCTGGAGGGCCTGAGGGATGCTCACAAGGAAATATGTCACAACACAGATGAAGAACGCAAGAAAGGTGACTGAGGCAGTCCTGGCGGTGTTTCCCAATTCCAGGGCTGTGTGGAGAAATTCATTCGAATTTAAGTCAAGCACTGGATTGAAAAACGCAGCAAAATAATTAATCAGGAGTAACGCGCTCACTGAAAAGTTTCACAGATGCTCCTGGAATTCTGTGAGCTGGGAATCCAGGAATTGCTTGCCAGGATCTTCAGCTTTGCTTGTGGAGCCGTACTCCAAAGCTGGTGTGAATATTTATGCTGGGGAGGGCTGGTTTAGCTGCTGTGGGAGAGGTTTTGCTTTGGGAGCTTCTGTATTTCTTTCTCTTTTATCTCTGTTTAAGGTGTACCCTACAAACAAATGTCTCTGTGACCGTTTTATCTCCTGTCCCCCCAGTTTCTGCAATGCAGACCCAGATTGAAAACCTGGCCTTGCAGCTCTTCTACGTGCAGAACATGGACCAGGACACGCAGCACAGGCTTTTACTGATGAAACAGTCAGCAAAGAGGGCCGAGGCAGAGAGGATCCAGGCTGAGGTGGAAAAGAAAAAACAGGTACTGAGTAAAACTGTCTTTGAAAGAAAGAAATGCAGGTGCCAGCAGTGAGTCTTGGAGGGTGTGCTGCCTTGTCAGGAGGAAGGCTAGAGTGACTGAATCATGGAAGATGAGTGGGGATATTTTTCACAAATAATTGATAAAAAATAATTCCAGAGGCTTTTCTAAAAAGGAGAAGAAGCCCTGCCTGCCCCCAGACAGCAACACGCACTGCCCAAAAGGTTTGCAAACCTTAGGACAGTAAGTCACTCTTCACTCAAGGAAAGGGGGTGTGAGGGAAGGAAGATATTTGATGAAGAAGTATCACGTGTACAGGTGTTGAGAATAACTCTGAATCACGGCGAATTTCACCATGGAAAGTGAACTTTGGGAATGAGCGGAGCCGGTCGGTGCTGGAGCTCCCTCTGCTGCCTTCCAGGGCACAATCCACGGGGTATTGCTAACGCAGAATTCCAGGCAAACTGTTGAAATGCAGTGGGTTTTAGGAGGGTTTCGACAAAGGATTTTCAAATACACATTATTGAGGTTCCCAGTAGCTGGACAGGTGGCTCAGTGTAATCTGTGCCCACAGGCAGGAGGGAATGTGGCTTCAGAGCCCAGCCATCAATTTACTGCTGCAACTGGAATAATAAACAGTCAGCAAAGGTTCCATTCCCTTGCAAGTCATCCCTGCTGCAGCCGTGAGCCATTTGTGTATGAATGGGACAGTTTCAGCAGGACTCAAATCTAACCCAGTTGCCCGTTTTAGTTCCTTTTCCAGCTGATGTTGTTCTTGTAGGACACGGTTGGTTTAGGCTGAGATTCCGTGACTCACCCTGGGCTGTTTGGCTCTGGCTCTGTAGGACCTTCTCCTGGACCAGTTAACGAGGAGAGTCTACGAGCTCCAGGAACAAATTGCTCTGTTTGAAGCTCAGCTTGTGGCCCAGGCAGAGGACACAAAAGTGACCCGGCAGGCAGTCAGTGAGGTAGGAGGGGACTGTTCCCTTGTGGTTAATATTTCCCTCTGGCAGGGCTGACCCCTTTGGCCCATGCTCACATGGTGTGCACAATGTGGGACAGAGTTTCACAGTTTGTTCCTGTTTGGAAGAATGAAGACTTTTTTTTTCTTTTCCTTTGTCCTTAAGAAGTGCCTGTAAATCACTTCCTCCTGCCCTTCTCAGCAGTTTTTTCTTGCAGACCTGTGCTCTGTGGGCTGCTGAGACAATGAACCAGCCACGGAGTTGAAGCTGATCCTGCTCAGCACATTATGAACGGAAAAAAGAAAAAAAAAATTGTATTGTAACATGAATTTGGTTTTTCAACAGTGTAGATTCATCCTGTCTGCCACCTCTCTGTTCCCCAGGCCGGTCTGGAGGTCCAGGCTATTAACATGGAGAAAAAGAGGCTGATGGACCACTGGAACAGCAGCTTGGCTGGAATGAAGCAGAGGGACGAGGCCTATGTTGTCAGTCAGGAGCTGCTGAGGTAGGGTCTGGAACCAGGCCCTGAGGACACCTCAGGTTTGGGCAGGGGGGATTCTAGAAGGGGGTTCCAGTGCCTCTCCTGTCAGGTTTAGCACCGCGTGGGCAGGGCGTGCCAGGCAGAACAAGTTTCCTGCTCTAAAGTACATAATAAAGGTAAAGGATAAGAAGCACAGTCCTTTGTTGCTGTTTTCTTTATCTTAACCACATCTCTTCCTCGGAATGTGGGGGGTTCTTAAAGCTGTTTAGAGTTTTCTTAATCGTATTTTATTCCTCTAAAAGAATCCCCTCACCTTTGCAACATCTCTTACTCCAGAGAGAGCTGGATGTCAGGAAGGGTTTATCTCTCGTGATCAGGGTTTTGTGAGGTCTTTGGAAATGTTCAGGAAAACCTCCCTGTCGTTGCCAGAGGAAGTGTGTATTTGCTCTGGAGCCTTAAAGCTCGACTGATTCTCTGAGAACAATCTGCTTTTATGTGGTGACATCCTGGTAGGAATGGGGGCTGGGACAGTACTGAAAAAAGGAATCCATTTTCCTACACACATTTACTCCTAAATCTTCATGTCTCCATCCATCTCCTGCTGACTCTGCACTGTCACAGCAGCTGAGCCCTTACAAAGATCTTCCTTCTTGGGCAGTTGTTGCTGCAGTAACGTGTTTGAAAAGAGGAATTTGTGGGTGGCTGTTCAGCACCGTTCCCCTGATGATTTTCCATCCTCTTTGCCCCTCCAGCAACTACAGACGTGACCTCAAGTCCCTAGAAGGGGACATCCATGGCTGTGGGAAGTCCATCAGGAAGGAGGAGGAGAAGAATGAGAACCTTGTCACCCTCCTGAGCCGGTCCCAGAACGATGCCAGCGTGACAAGGAAACTGATTGCCCAGTGCCTGCTGGAGCAGGAGGCCCTGCAGGTCCAAACTGGCACCTACACTCGTGTTCTCCAGGAGACAGAGCAGGCCCTCAGCAGGACCAAGATGGTGAGGAGAGCCCACGGAAGATGAATCCTTTTGAATACTTGAATTGAATACCCTTCCTCAAACAGTTGTAGTGATCCTGTCTCTGTCTTCCAACCTTTTAGGACCAAGCTGCTCACCTGAATGAGTTGCTGTCCATCAGGAAGGGTATAGAGAAGGGAACTTCTGTCAAAGAGCAGCTAGAGAGTGAAATCATGGCAAAGCTTCAGGACCAGATGATGTCCAACAAAGCTGCAAAGCACTTCTCCCAGCTGGCTGAAAAACTTCGGAACAGAAAAAGCAACCTGGTATGGCATCCCCGCCTTGGGAGGGCAGGGCAGGAGCCCCTGGAGTAGTGGGTCCCCAGCAGGGTTTGTCGGTGACTCTGTTCTGGTTTCAGGTCTGCACTGAAGCTCTGCTGAGTTTGTCTCTCCAGTCTGGTTCTCCCTGTGATCTTATTGCAGGATTCTGGTGTATGTGATAGGGCTTGGCCAGAAAGGCCTGACACGAAACACACTGTTCTTTACTTAAAAAATGGGGCAAAATGATGAGTCCTGGGAGCATTTGCTATGAAGTATTATCATTTCTTATGTACTGGAGAAAAACAATGGACATGTGGTACTTCTGCGGTCTAGTTTTAACTAATTTTTATTTCTCTAATTCACCATGGAGTGGGATGCAGGCAGCTCTCAGTTCTGAGGAGCAGTCCAAGGAGCAGTCCAACCTGAGCCACAGCTCTTTCATCCGTGATAAGTTGCTCTCTCTGGGGGTGTGTAACTGGATCACTGAGAAAGATTAGAAAACGCAGCCCAGCGTTTCTCACACCGAGTCCTGTGCTGGTAGTCGGGTGAGGGGTGTGTGTGCCAGGCGTGGTGGACAAGGCACAATACAGCCATGTCCTGGTACTGATGGCAGGTAACTCGAGACTGGGCAGGTGGCCACTGCAGAAGGGATGAGTGAGGTCTCTTAAAGGATTTTGGAATGTTTAGGCTCCTTAATGCTTTCCTACAGCTGTATGGCAGAGGTAGATATTGATTACCTGCCAATTGATGGAGAAGCAAGGGTACAGAAAGGGTAAGTAGCTTATGGCTTGTTAGTACAGACCTGGGAGTAGAATCTCGATCCCCTGCCTCCCGTGCTGGGACAAGTGGCATCACAACTCAGCGAGGGGACAGTGGGGACAGTGATGTGTTTTCTCTCTTGATATCCCCAGGAGCTGCATTTTTACAAGGTTGAGAACGACGTGGCCCAGATTATTCTGAATGCAACTAATACCAGCTGCAGGCTGACAGTTCACGAGAAAACCCTCTGTGAGGTGGACAAGGAAATAAAAACCATGAACGAACTGATCGCCTGCCAGGAAAGTGAGATTGCCAAGTCCAGGCTCCTGGCTGACAAGAAGGGAGGGGTCATCTGCCTGTACAACAAGAAGCTGGAGATGCTTCTTGCTCAGCAGGGGGTAGGTGCTTTTGTATTTCAGTCCCAGTTTTGATTTTATTCTTCGTGGTGACCGCAGATGCCCCTGATCAATGTAACTGTGTTAAGTGTTGGGCAGTTCGAGCTTTCAGGCATCAGCACTGTGATTTAAGAGCTGCCTTGGTTAATGCAGGTGTTTGTGTTTATCAGACAGCTCATAATGCAGCGAGGGGAGTTGTGAAATGAGGGTGTGCCTGGCACAGATCCCTGCAGGGACTTGTCTGCACCTGATGAAAATGTCAAGTGGCATCGATGGGTGAACAGGATCTTGTTGGAAAACCTGCAAACACTGAGGAGGGGAGAGGGGGGCAGGCAGAGAGGTTTCAGTCGTTTGATGGTTGGCCCTGTTCGGGTGATTCCCAGGTCTGTCCTTACGGATACCACGGGGAAATGAGTCCCGTGGCACATCCTCTGCAAACTTTGCAATGTCCAGATGCTGTGAACAACTCCAGCAGCTTTGCCCGATTTATCCCAAACTTTGCCCTTGTACAGGGGCAAGAACTGGGACCGCTGGAACTTGAGATCAACCAGCTGAACAAGGAGATAGAAGAATGCAGTGCCGAGGTGATGGCGTTGCACAAGTACTGGCTCAGTGAGCAGAAGGAGCTGGTCAAGCTGACACGGGAGCGGGAGGAACAAGTAACCTCCCTGGACACGCTACAGAAACAGATCATCATCATGCAGCAGAGGAAACTGCGCATGGAAAGTACGGCATTGCCTGACTCTGCCTTAAAACCTTCATCTGTGAAGGGAGGGAAAAGGGAGTGGAGGGTTACAGATGGGGAAAGCTGGAGCTGCCCCTGAGAGTGCTCCTGGCTGTGTGTGAGCAGGAGTTCCAACAGCCCAGGTGCTCCTGCTGACCGCACACATTATTCCTGTGAGGATTGATCCTACGTCCTGGCAGTCGGGCCCTAAGTGACCGTGTCACCTGTTACACTCGTTCAATAAAATTTGCAAGGAGTGGGTAGGTAAATGTCCCCAGCCATGACAGCACTTTCCTTGGCCAAACCCAACTGTTTTCCACAGGAGTCTCCTTCAAAACCTTTTTTTTTTTTGGTTTTTGAGCTTGTGGAAAAACATTTTGGCTGCGCACGTGGGACACGGGTGGCTCTGCCTGAGGTCTTGCCAGCTCTGATAACAGTTTGTCACACCTTGTCTGGGTTCAACCCAGTGCTCAGGGGAATTCCGAGACTTTTGTCTGTTCACCCATAGATGAAATTCAGCAGGAAATAAAAGAACAGAAGGACGTGGAACGGCACATGAAGAACGTCTCAAATGACCTGATAAAGTTGAACGTGTTGATCAGCAAGAACAACAGCAGCTTCGAGGAGCTGCAAAATGGCAAAATGGTCACAGAGAACGAGTTTGTGCACTCCCTCAAGGTACTGACCAGCTGGCACCTCATTCCCAGCTCTCAGCCTCCCATGCAGATCAGAGGCAAACAGTGATCCCGGAAAACCTTCTCAGCCTGACAGTGTTGTATTGTTTTGTTCTTCCCAAATCTAGGCAGCAGAAAAAGAATCCATGGAGATGCAGGAGAGGCACAGTCAACTGATTGAGGAGAAGGAAAGGCTCCTGAACAGCCTGGTAGAAGCAGAGTAGGTGCCAGAGTGCCGCAGTCCCATGTGTCTGTGTCCGTGTTCCTGTTCTCCTACAGTCACCAAACCTGGCACCAGCAAATGTGCTTCTAGCCTTGCTGGAGAAGGTTCAGGGCCTTAATGAATGTTTGAAACACAGTCTCTGGAACCAGCAAGAGCTGGGAGGATGTTGGCTTTAACAGTTCCACAACGTGTGAGCTGGACGTTGCCAAGATCCATATGGGAAGAGTCTGGCAGTGACTGGCAGTGAGTGTGCTGCACTGGGCAGGTGATGGGGGTCTAGCTTTCTCTTTCCCTTCCCTTTTCTTCTCTGAAGGCATCAGATCCTGCTGTGGGAGAAGAAGATCCAGCTGGCAAAAGAGATGCGGGAAACGGCAGATTCTCTGTTCAAACAAGGCGAAATCCACGACATGAAAACGGAGATTCGTAGGATGCAGGTAAGGCACTGGGAAAGAGGGCTGAGGAGGGGAAGCCACCCAAGGCACTCAGCCTTGGAGTGGCTGAAACATGAGGCAGGAGATGAGAAACAGGCTGGAGAAGTGGCATCTTCAGGGCCCAGGGCGGGACTCTCAACCCCCCACAGCTCGACTGAGCCGAGCACATCCAGCGGCCCACACATCCTGCACTCCCCACGCCAGGCTCCGCAGAATCCGGATACTCCCAAGAAATCTATTTAAATTGCAGTGTCTGCCACCTGGTTCTGTGCCCCTGCTTTATAAGCAGTGTTGATAACTAAATATTGCATCACTTTAATCACCGGTTTGGGGAAGTGTTCCCTCTCCTGGCAGAGCAGCTCTTCCCCCTCATTCTCAGGATGCTTCTGCTGTTCTGCTTCTGCTCTTGCTAATGAGGTCCAGACTAACATTTTGAATATTGGTGTAGACAAGTTGATAATCCAGGCCTCTGCCTTCCAGATCCACACACAGCAAACCAGGTTTGGATTTGGACCAAATCTGGCTTGCAGGCACTCGTGTCACATGTATCTGGTTTATGCTGGTGGGATGTGCCACCCAGACAGCTTCCCTTGGTGCTACTGGTAAATATTTGGTGTTTTGGGGCTGGTTTGTGTCTTGGCAAACGGCAGGTCCGCTATGGGCAGCTGCTGAAGCAGCAGGAGACGTTGATCCGGGCTATGGAGGCGAGTGTTTCTCACAGAGAGATGATAACGAACTGGGCAGAGGCTCAGAGCAAAGTAGATAAGAAACACATCAGCAAGAGCGACTTCCAAAGCAGGAAAGAGGAGCTGAAGAAGAAGATCATGGAAACCCGGGAGGTGAGAAAGGAGAGTGGGGCTGCAGGCGCTCACACAGCTGGGGTTGGCCTT
Source organism: Mohoua ochrocephala (assembly GCA_013398855.1). NCBI lineage: Eukaryota > Metazoa > Chordata > Aves > Passeriformes > Acanthizidae > Mohoua > Mohoua ochrocephala. The sequence goes on along the minus strand of VZTA01012420.1, from coordinate 271,458 downwards.
GTGGTGAGTGCAGGAGTGGCCGTGCACAGACCTGGCACCGGCACAGGGGCGGGCTTTGGGAAACCATTCACTGAAAATCCCCCAAAACCGAGTTCTGAGAGGACGGTCAGGAATGCAGCTGAACTAAGGAACTGAAATCTGCCATTTCCTTCTCTTCCATTTACTAGAACATTTGTGAATGCAACCAAACCATCCAGGAGCTGGAGATCATCCAAGAGTCCCTCAGCACCACCTTTTCACAAAAGAAGCAGGAATTTTGCCAGCTCCAGGCTGAGACCGACAGCCTCAGCTTGGACATGGAATGTCTTCAGAACGAGAAACGATGGGTGAGCACATCCACTCCCTTACAGCACGTGAGCCAGGCAGAGCCTGCTGCTTCCTCTGTTGCCAGCTCTGTCTCGGCACCGTCCTGAACTGGGTGTGCTCAGCCTGGCATTTTAGCAACACGTTAACTGAGCGCATTTTGGGGGCTCACCAAGAGCCAGCTTGACGCATTGAAACCCTGTCCTGGCGAGGGCTGCCTTATGTATGTGGGAATTTCTCTGATTTATGGAATCCTGTGATGTCTGTGCCCCTCCAACACCCGGGCTGGGGGTGCTGTTTGGCTGTTACGATGGGGAACTCACAGCACTGCCCTTCCCTTGTCCAACGTGATGGTCACAGCACCTGAGAGAGTCCCACCCATGTTTCTCCTGCTGTCACAGCCCCTTCCCTTTTTGCTTTTCTCAGAACCTCTTGGAGCTCGTGGCCCACCAGGCGCACCAGAAGCAGCTGCAGGCGCTGAGGGAAGGGAAGTACAGGGCCCTGTGCCACACTGAAGAGGCCTGCACGAACCAGCAGGAGAAACTGCAGGGTCGGCTGCAGACCATTAACACCATCGTGCAGCAGATCCAGGAGGAACAGCCCCAGCACCAAAGGGCTCTGCAGTGGCTCAGTCACTGGTTGGAATCCAAGCTCAGGTTGGAGAAAGCCTGACAGAAACCTAGAAAATACATGTAATATCTTTTTTATTCTTCCACAGGTTCCAGACTTTGTAAATAAATAAATACAGAAAAATAAGCAGGTGTAGGATATAATATTTACTTCGTCGGGTATAATGTTTATTTAAGATGTACCATCGTAGTTCTTTCGCTCTGTTTCTGTTTACGTTTCACTTTCGCTGCCCCAAGCAGCTCCTGGGCCCCGCCTCCCCGCCCCGCCCCGGGGGCCGGTGTAGCCCCGATCTCCCGGGCGCGGGGGCGGCCCGGCCCTGCTCTCGCCCCGGCTCTTGCCCAAGCCCCGGCAGCAGCGGGGTTGGCGGGGCCGGGCGGCTCCGG
>VZTA01012420.1:187869-251635 GCA_013398855.1 Mohoua ochrocephala | reverse complement strand
GTTTTGCATATCTCCCGGAGGGGGCGGAGAGCCGCCAGTCGGCGGGGAGCGAGAGCGGCGTCATTTGCATGCAGGCCCCGCCCACGGGTCAGCGCCGCCCATGTCACGGAAGGGCCGGGCAGCGACCCCTCGGCCATGGCTCCGGCCCCGGCCGTAGCCCCGCTCCCGCCTCAGCCCCGGCCCCGGCCCTGACTCAGCTCTCGCCTCAGCCCCACTCCCGCCTCAGCCCCGCTCCCGCCTCAGCCCCGGCCCCGGCCCTGACTCAGCTCCCGCCTCAGCCCCGCTCCCGCCTCAGCCCCGCTCCCGCCTCAGCCCCGCTCCCGCCTCAACCCTGGCCCATCTCGCAGTCCCGGCCCTGGCCCCGCCGGGGGAGCGAGGCTCCCGGCCCCGGGCGGGGTTCGGGGAAGGGGAGCCAGGCCTTCCACGGGAGCACGGGGCCTCAGCGCGGGGGGAGCGGCTGTCTGTGTCTGTAAAGCGCTGTGGTTTCCCCCCACGCTCCCAGCCCGGCTCTCGAGTGTCGCAGGTCGCTTCCTGACAGCAAAATGCTGCCGGGCGGAGGAGGACGTGGCTCCATTTCCTCACGCGAATGTCGGTGTTTGTGTCTCTGCCCCGTCCCTGCGTGTCCCCCGTGGGTGCCCAGGCTCCCGCGGGGCTGTGACCCGGCCCTGCAGTGTCACTTGGCCCGCCCGGCTCCTGCCGCAGGTGTGGGGCCACGCTGGCTCCCGGCACCGGCCCTGAGCACCGGGACTCGGGTGGGAGGGCTGGGGCCGAGGCTGGGCTGTCCTGGGGCTGCACAGTGACCAGAGTCTGCCTGCGTCACCTCTGGTGCCTGTGTGGCTCTGGGCTCTGCTCTGCCCAGATCATTCCACACTGCTCTCATCCCAAACTCCCCTCCCAATCTCTCATCTCAACCTCCCCTGGCATTCCTGACCAGAGACAGTTTTCTTCACTTTGCAGTGACTGTCGGGGGACAGAGAAGTGAGTCGGTGACACATCCTACACACAGTCTCCACACTCAGCTCTCCAGTGTTAACTAGTTTCTGTTTTGCCAATGAAGTAGTGCTGTTTTTTATGTTAAAAGACTGGTTGAGTCCTTCATGACACAGAATTTCTGATTCACAGCTTGTTGTTAGGTTTAGAACTCTCCCCTGAATTGTGTTTGACAACACACTTATTCTGCCTCTCTGAACAGAGACAGAACCAAGTACACGACACTGTTATGCTGGGGGAAGAATTTCCTAATCCTTTACTTGTTTAAGACCGAATGACCTGGGCCACCAGAATGGCTTTTGGTTTGCTGGCAGGTGGAAGTGGGATCCTAGAACACACTAAATCTGAATCAAGCTGCTGCAGTCCTGACAGGGTCAGTTCTTAGCAAATCCCTCTGCGCTCCAGCATGGCAGGGTAACAAACCTGGGATCTCCAGCTCTGAAATGCTGTAGGGAGAATGTACAAAGTAGCTGAGGTTCAAAGCTTTTGCTCTCAGAATTGGGGTAGAGGCTGTGTGGAGGAGCCCGTGAAACCCCTGCAAAAGGCAGAGATCTGCTCTGCTGCCTGACTGGGCCCAGAGCTGCCCTTCTGGAGGTTCTTCAAGGACTGGATAAAACTGTGAGGATAAAAAGGGAGTTTCCTCTGCCTGCCTGGAAAGGACGCAGCTGAGTGGAAGCAGTCACACTGCCAGCCCAGAGGGCTGTGCCAGCTGAGACGTGCCACTGTCCTGTCACTGCTCGCCCTGGGCTCCAGGCACTGGCGCAGGCGGCTGGTTGTCAGCGCTGCTGCTGCGTTCGTGAGTGCAGGAGGGACAGGGATGGAGCCGAACCTCGGTGCTGTGGTTCCTTAATTGTTCTGCAGCTGGCAGGGCCTTGGAGAGGGCAGGAGGCTGTACAGGGAGAGCGGTGGCCTTGCTGGTGAGAACTGAACAGGGAACAACCAAACAGCTCCTGTGCGTTCATGCCCTGGCTTTGGCTGGGACCGAGTTTGTTGTTCCCAGGAGCTGGTTCAGAGCCGTGTTTGGGTTGAGGAGGAGACTCCTGTTGATAACACCCTGATGGCTCGGCTGCTGCTGAGCGGTGCTTACACTAAGCCAAGGACTTGTCGGCCTCCCGGGCTGCCCGGCCAGCGAGGAGCTGGGAGGGGGCAGAGGCAGGACAGCCGCCCCAGGGCCCAGAGGGATGTTGCAGAGCACAGGGCATTGTGCTGAATGAAACACCGGGGGGATTTGGCCGGGGGGTGACGGCCACTGCTCAGGGGCTGGCTGGGCGTTGGTCAGTGGGTGGTGAGCAACTGCCCTTCACTTGCTTTGGATATTCTCTCGTTTTCCTTTCCATTCTGTTTTTTTCCTTCTCTGTTTATCTCAGCCCACAAGTTTTACCTTTTTTTGTTATTCTCTCCCCCGTCCAGGGGCTTGGAGCGACCTGGTCCAGTGTAAAGTGCCCCTGCCTGTGGCAGGGGTGGAATGAGATGAGCTTTAATGTCCCTTCCAACCCAAACCCTCCTGCGACCCCACTGAGGGGGTGAGTTTCCAGTTTAACAATTGATTCCCCTCCATTGCAGAAAGAAGAGAGGTGCAGGTCCCTCCAGTCCCTGATGCAGGAGCAGAGGTGAAGAGAAAGGTGCTGCTGGTCCTTCTACCACTGAAACAAAGGAGGCAGAGGGCGAGTTGCTGATGGACAGAGCAAGAGCTCTGACCAACACCTCAGACACCACACCTGACACTCCAAGTGGATCTCCCTCCTCTGCTGAGGCATGGGAGGAGGAAGAGGGATTCTCACTGCTGGAGGATGTCACAGCCCCAGGGGACGACGCAGCGCGCGGAGCCGGCGACTCCGCTGAGATGGCTTCTCCGCTGAGGAAGGTGAGGATCCCTCTGGGTGCTGGGGAGCAGCTGTGACTTGTTGCTCTCTTCTGCGAAGTGAGGAGGCTGGGCTGCATCCCCCACACCCCTTTGGCCACGACGGGGAGCTGCTGCCTGGCTTCCTCCGGGAGCAGCTCGCTGTGTTTGCTGACGCTGTGTGTTGTGTGTGCAGAGCTGTGGTGCCGGGGAGAATTACACAATTACACAAGTCAGCTTAGACACTGCAGCGCTGCTCTGTGCTGCTGCTCTGTGCTCCTGCCGAGCAAGTCTTGAATGTTAAACCTGCACAGTTCTCAAGAGTTATTTGCATTTCACCGGCTGGTCTTGTCCCTCCTCTTCCTGATCGGGCTCCGTTAGCCCCGGGCAGCAGGAAGATGTCGGTACTTGCTGCAGTGGAGGTGACAAAGAGTTTCTCTTTGACAACGAATAAACAGACATTGTGGTCTTTGTTTTTCTTTTTGTAATAGAAAAGGAAGAGGAATAAAGCAAAGAAACACCCGTCCATCTCCGAGGAACAGGACTCTCTGCCTCCTCAAGGCACGGCACCAGCTCCAACCACAGAGTTGCCTGACACGTGTGTTGTTCCTCAGGAAATCCACTCCCCCGGCAGTGAGCGAGCAAACCCAGGTGCTGATGGACTTGCTGATGCCAGTGGAGACACACCTGAAGGCCACAGGGATTTGGCCCACCTGGAGAAGGAAGCTGGCAGCCTGGAAGCAGAGGGGCTGAGCCCCGCAGAGCAGAGCGGCACAGCCAGTGGGGCTGCCCCGGCTCCCGGTGCTGCAGCCCCAGGGGACAAGGCGGGAGATGGAACGACCACGGAGCACGGAGGAACAGCCAGGGATAAAGTGGAACGGGGCAGTCGTGCCCCTGGCCAGCTGCCAGGTGCCACAGCAGATTCCCAGGCCCGGAAGGAACTGCTGCCAGCAGGGCAGCGAGCGAGTCCCTCTGGGCTGCCTCCTGCCAAGGGAGCCCCCCAAAGCAAACCTGGGACCAAGACCTCCCCTGGGGCCCAGAGCCTGCAGGCTGGGAAGGAGCCCAGGCAGAAAGGGAACAGTTCCACTGGCAAGGTGAGTGTGAGTGAACTCTGGTGAGTGTTCCAGGGGGCCCGGCTTCCCTTTGCCACTGGGGCTTGTTCATGCTGTCAGTGAGGCTGAGGAGCCATGAGCCCAGGGATACAGGGTGGAATTGGGGACCACTATGGGGAGGTTCTTGTTTAAGTTCTGCTCTCCTGGGTGTCAGTTCTAGCCCAGCTCTCACTGAGGGGTGGCTCAGTTACCCCCAGGACTGGGAGGTGTCTCCTCTCCCTCCAGCTGTGCTCTCTGGAGAGCTCTGGGATCCCCTTGGACAAGGGGATTTTGTGCTTTGCAGGTGCCTCTGCTCTGCTCATACACAGGCCTGGTGAGCTGGAAGTTGCTGCGGGTTCTCTTTCACTTCCTTTACACCCCATCCTCTGTGACCTGGGGCTCGCTGACCCGACTGCTCGGCAGCGTGTTTGGGTTGGGTTCCTCTCCCGTCGTGTGCTGTTTTCCTTAACCAGCAGCTTCCCTCAGTGAGGGATCAGTATTTCCAGGAGGATGAAGCTGGTCGTGTGCCAGGAGGAGACGTCATGCGTTCAGGGTCTCCTGTTTCACTGGGCATTGTTTTGTCTCCCTGTTGCAGAATGCAAACGCAAAAGAGAAAAATCAGACCCCAAGTGAGCAAATGCCTAACGGGAGTGAGAAGACAAGTCTGAGCAAAGGAGCTGAGGCTGCCAGAAAGAAGGGTGCCGTGGCTGCAGCAAGCAGTCCCAAGAACAAAAAGGAACAAAAGAACCAGAAACCTGTGGAAAAGATTAAAGAAAGGTGAGAACAGCCCTGCTGCTCCCCAGCATTCTTCACTCGAGGGAGTTGCTATGAGGAGGGCTCCAGACTGAGGTGGGGGATTAAGGTGCTGGGATTGGGTCAGTGTGTACCTTGGACATGTGGGAGTGGAATTGTCTTGAAGCTGAGGTGGAGTGGTCGTGCGCAGGAGAGTCGGCGTTGAACGGGAGCTGCAGCACAAGGTGATGTCCTGGGTGATGTGGTACACGTGGTGCTTGGACCTGCTTGAGCAGCCGATGAGTAAAAAAGAGATTATTCTCTTATTTCTTGCTCTTGTGGGCAACACGTGCTTCACACACATAATGCTGTAGGTGAATAGTGTGAAGAGCTGTTTTGATGTTTTGATTAATGTGCGTGAGCTGGAAGGGGTTGAAAGTGTAGCCATTGCAGGTGACTCTGCTGGGCCAGAGCATCTCCTGCTGCCCGTTTTTCCTTCTTGCACTGGGCTTTGCACTAGGCCTGCTCAAACATCAGCCTGAGTGAACTGCTGCCAGAGTTTGTGGGTCTTGCAGACGGTCAGCTGGTGGCTCAAACCTGATTTGAGGTCTACAGTGATTTGTGCAATTAAAAAACCCCAAGAGAATCCTTTCTATTTCCCTTCTAATTCTTCCCTGCAGTTCTGTGAGCCGCAACGAGGGTGTTACAGTGTATTTCCACGCAATATTATCCAAAGACTTCAAACTCAACCCCGATGTCCATAAAGTGTTCATCAGAGCTCAGAACGTCCCTCCCTACGCCAACTGGGAGGACAACATCTGCGAGCTGAACTGCACGGAGTGAGTGTTCCCTGCTCTGAGAACGGGGTCCCTGTGGGGCCTCAGTTACTGTCAAGGTGTGGCTCTGTGCCCACAGGTTGAGGCAGAGGGTTTCGCAGTGGAGAAAATCGTTCTAAAATGTTCTTGTGAAAGAATAGTCGCCATTCCTATTAAAAATGGAGCAATGCTTGGAAAAGGAAGTCTGTAGATCGGCTAACGTGTCCTTTGCCTGCCTTTGCTGTGTTTGTGTTTCCTAGGTGTCTGGGAGAACATGGGTACCTCATTGAAGGTGCTGTAACTCTGACCAGAGAAATCCTGGATAAATACATTCCTTACAAGTACTGGGTGACCTGTGGGAAGGGGGACTACGAGTTCATTTACAAGAACTCAGAATCCGGCGATCCTGTGAATCGCTGCTTGTCCATCAGAAGGACCATGCTCAACAATGGAGGTGAGCTCTGCTGGCTGGGCCTGCGCCTCGGGGTGATCCCTGCTGTCCCACGGCCCACCATTCCTGTCAGACAGCACTGTCTGGAGCTGGGAGCCCAAGGGGCTGCTGGGGGTATTGCTGTGGCAGCTGGGAGAGTGAAGGCACCTGATTCCAATGGTTGTTTCCCGGTGTTCTTCCCGCGTTGCTGTTCCAGAGTGGCACCAGTACGACGACATCGTGTGTGCAAAGCCTTCCTGGTTAAAAAACCAGGCAACAAAATTTTGGCAGACATTTACTCGTGAGAAAAACAAGGAAGTGGTGGAAGGGAAGAAAATAGCTGCCAGTTTTATGTTAAAAAGTATCTTCAGCATTCTTGAAACCTGGAGTCCTGGCAACCTGAGGAACTTCTTCTTCCAGCTGAAACAGTTCCATTGCGTTGCCGTAGCCCAGCTGGTGTCTGATGGCAAGCCAATGCCATGGAGAGAGTTAAACTTCTGCAAAGAGCAGGTAATCCCTTCTCTTTCACAGAGACAGAAAACATTCCATTACTGAACCCAAACTTTAATTTTGCTGCCTTGGGGGCTTCAGTCAACCTGCACACCTCGGTGTGGTTCTGAGACCCCGTGTGGGTCAGCAGCAGAGCTGCGGTGACGGGGTGACTTCGTACCTGAGTGGGTTTTGTGTCTGGATATCGATTTCCTAAGCCTGGCCCTTAAGGTTTGCTGCCAGTTGTTCTGTCACCAACTTCTCTGCACTCATCTCTTGCTCCAAACCTGCCTGCTTTTTGGGAGAACCTCCTGATCCTGTTCTAAGCAGTGCTGCCAGCAGGGCTTCTGGAATCCAAAATTTCTTACTCGACATAATTAGGAAATGTGGCAGAAACGCCACGTTGTGGTTTTGGGTTGTCAGGGCTGCTCCTTCCTGTCCCGTGGCCTCGCTGGAACTGGCAGAAGAAAATGGTTTCAGAAGAGAAAGAGTAATGCTGTGGTTGGTTTGTTTCTTCCCTCCTTTATGCCAGGTGAACGAGTTGCTGATAAAATACATGAAGAAAATAGCTCTTCCTTTCCTTGCGCCAGAAGCACCTCTGGAGGACAGAGTCATCAAAAGCAAACTGGCTCTGGGGCTCACTGTTCTCATGGTAGTTGAGGAGCTTTCACTTCCAGCACCTAAAGGTGACCTGGCTGACCTGTGTAGCCTCTTGTGCTTGGATCAGGTGTCACAAGAAGATGCAGAGAACGAGATTCATCACATCGATCAGGCTTTTGCAGGAGTTACCAAGTAAGTGCTCCACGTGCCTTCTAACTGACCGGGCTGGTGTTGCTCAAGTGTAGCACTTCTTGATGAAACAGCAGGAGTCCGACTCTCTACTGCCAAAGAGCCAGAGGAAAAGTTACATTTGAAGGTATCTTTGGAGGTCTCCGTTCCAGCCTCCTGCTCGAAGCAGGGCTGACATCCGGGCAAGGTTGCAGTGCAGTTCTGAAAAACTCCAGGGGGTTTTGCCCAACCTCTCTGGGGCCCTCTCACGGTCACACAACTTTCTTGTCGTTTTTCTTTTGTGCAAACAGATTTCCCTTATTGCAGCTTGTCACGCTTGCCAGAGCCATAGATTGTGTTAAAACTGTTTGTTTTTCTTTATGTATAATTTTATTTGTTATACTTTTCTGTCAAGCAGTTTCTGGCTTCTTGCCTGTTTGCTGTCGATACTCACGAACTCCGGGGATCAGGATCACTGTGTATTTACTCCTTGAGCTTTAAATGCCACATTTGGATTCTTTTGTCACCTCTGGCATGCATCGTTCCACACTTTTGGTTGGTTTCCCCTGGAGTGCCTGCTTCCCAGGCTGTAACCTGACTGCTTACCTGGCACTGGGTTTGGAGCTCCTCACTCACACAGCTGCAGCCGTTACTTTTCCTTTTGGAGTCCTTTGCAGTATTTCAGCCCAACCAAGAAGGCCCAGAATTGTCCCCGGAATGCCTGGCTCTGTGTGGGTGTCACAGGGCTGGAGGGCTCATGGGGAGACTGTAGATAAAGGATTGGGTCTTCCCAGTGCTCCAGCAGCAGATTCAGAGAGATTCAGGAGCATTGCAGCTCTGGGCCTTAAACCTGGACAGGGACTCTGCAGTGAAGGGTAGATGGAGCTAAAATAATGGCCAGAGGTTAATTGAAGGTACCTGGGGAGATTGAGATGTAGCCTCCCCCACCCCTAGGGCATTCTCAAGGCCTGGATAAAGCTGTTCTTTCACTCAGTGTGTTTGTTTTGCTTTTTTTTTTATTTAGCTTGAAGGTCAACCTGACAAACTTGTGCCAGCGGTGCATTGAACGTGATGTAGACCAGTGGGTGTGGATCCTTCCCCTTCTGCATTCCTTTGCTGCTCCCCTGCAGCAGGAGCATGAGCTGGTGGAGGAAGATGTCTGGGCAGGGCTGGAAGGGCTTCCATTTGCTGAAACCAGGAGGAAGCAAAATGGGTGAGTTTTCCAGAACTCCCAGTTGCAGCCGGTGCCTCGGTGCTGTAGCTGGGGGTGATCGCCTCACTTCATCTCTTGTTTTGGTTTTTTTTCCTCCCTCATTTTTAAAGAGAGTGAAGTGTAGCACGTTGAGGGAGGATGTTTGGGGTATTTGGGCACAGCCACACTGGTGGCTCAGAGGTCACTGAGTGTAGCCCAGCTGGGCACCGTGTGACCCCTCAAACACAAACCCCCCGGTTCTGCCAGCCAGGGAACAGGCAGGAGTTAAAGCTGCTCGTGTTGTGTAGAGTCTGAGCAAGACCTGGAGTTCATTTTCCTTGAGTGCTTGTGCTCAGTGGTTTGGCTCTGCTCTGCCATCCCTGGGCCTGTGGGGCTCCCACTGATCCTGAACTGCAGTGAAAAAAGCACAGGAGTGAGGAGGAGACTCCTCTGTGGGCTGCACGAGCTCGTGGCCTTTTGTTCCTTGGAATCCTGAAGATTTTGTTTTGTGTCCCCTCCAGAGTGACCCTGCTGGAACGAATGGGAGAAAAGAAGTACTTGATGGAATTAGATGTGACTCTGGTCAAGTCCTGGCTCTGTGTGCTGCCCCTGGAGAGCCTGGCTGAGTTCATCAAAGACTTCTCCAGTGACTTGTTAGTTACTCTTCAAGGTGTTTCGTACAGGTTCAAGGATGTTGAGCTCTCGTGGAGTAACTCTGAGGTTTGTGTTCTGGCAGCTTTACCCAGCTCTGGGATAAAGGCTCAAACCGGGCTCCTGGGTGGCTTTTGGCAGAACTGACCATCACTGAGGGGATTGGGGCTGGCAGCAGGTCACAGCACAAAGAGCTTCAAACTTAGCTAAAAGCAGAAATAACTGCTAATCAGAAATCAGCCTGTAACATTTCTTCCACGGGTTCATATTTTTGTCTTTCCACTCTCAGGTGGTAGAGAAGCTTCTAAACACAGTGCTGTGTGCCTTGGATGAGCCCCCAGCCGGGTGAGTGCAGTGCCCCTTTGTGAGAGCATTCATTGTCTGGGCCTGGGGTCGTGCTTGTGTGCCTTGAAATCTCTGTGAAGAAAAGAATCCTGGATTTCTATCCCATTTTTTAAAATCCATCTGAGGGGAGGGACCTGCCACACTGTCTTGGATTTGGCGGGGTTTTTACTTTGTTTTTAATTTTTTATTTTTCCTTGGAGCAGAAAATTAATTCTCCCTGTGTGTTGCTGCCCTGCAGAGCTCTGGGAGCCCATTCTTGGCAGTGCTGCTTGTCCTGCTGCCTCAGCCTGCACGAGGGGCTCTGCAAGGCCACCAGGACCGTGAACTTGTTCCTGATCCCTGCCACTGCTGCCATCCTGGTTGCCAGGGTTGCCCAACTTCGGCCCCCAGCAGTGAGTACCAAGGGACTCTTGGCTTGATATGAGCAAGATACCCAGAGATATCACAAGTGGGGTACAGCAGACTGAGTTTAGATCAGATCCAGTCTCAATTTGAAGAACTTCACACTCTCAGCAAGATTGTGGTACTTCCAGAGAGTTGTAGAATCACCTCATGAGTTTGGTTCTTATTGAAAATAAGGTCACATGCCCAGGTTTGCTGTGATAAGCTTTGTTTTATGTCTGGTTTTGTTTCCCCTTAAACATTTGTTGTCTGTACTTCCTGGAACGAGCTTAAGCACAAACTGCCTGTAAGCACTGCACTTTCCCAGCCTCTCTCTGCTTATTCAAGCAGTGCTGGCTCTGTTGCTGGGCATTTGTGTGTTCTGCATGCATTTGGGTCTTCTTTTTAGAAATACTGATTTAAATCAGTTGCCTGTTGCTCTCCTGCTTGAGCTGTGTTTATTTCTTTTGTCTTCTCCTCTGCGTGGCGCAGGTTCCCTGGGATGCTGTGCAGGAAGTTGCAGTGGCAGAATTGCTCAGTGGAGCTCTAAGGGACACTCGAAAGTGGTTCAGAAACGCTTTAAAGCAGAAGCTACTGAAGGAGTACCTGGACCACGTGATCTTCTCTTTCCACCTTGAACTTCAGGTGTGTCATCTTCTAATAGTGTGAATACAAAGGGGTTTTACTGTAGCTTACCCAGGGTCTTGAGTCTACTGGCTCTTTGCTGGGCTCTGTAGCTGTGGCTGGGTAAGGAATGGGATGGGGATGGGCAGCGTTTGAAACGCTGCTGGGCCGAGAAGCAAAGGGCTGGAATTGGTGCTGGGTGCAGGGTGGAAGTGGCTCATCCACACGTCTCCTTCAGCAGCTGAGGCTTTTACACACTGTTTGGGCTTAAAAGCTGCTTTTTGCAGCTCTGGGAGTGTTTCTTTTCCTCGGGATGGAAGCATCTGGAAGGACTGCAGAGTGTCTGAGGCGTGTGGGGCATCTCTTCTACGTTGTTCTTTTAATTTCCTGCTCTATTAAATCTCAGCACTCACTGCTTTGGGTTTGTTTGCTTCTCCCCTGCAGGCCTGGAATAAGTTTGTGACTATCAGCTTTCCAGACGAGCAGTTCACCCAGACGTGGAGGAACACTTTACTCGCAGATCTGAAGAGAAGAATCCAGCAGGTAGAGGAGCCCCAGGCAGTCCTGCCTGGTGGGTCAGAGCAGATGGAGTGGCTTGTGCTGTGCTTGGAGAAGGAGCACATGGAAACACAGTGGCTTTGGGCCTAACAGTTGCCATTGCTGTTGCACTGGCAACATATCAACATTGCGAGGTGATAAGACAAAATCTCCCTTTTGCCCTTTAGGAGCCTCCAGTGAACCAAATCTTGGTGTACTGTTGTCAGCATTCCCAAATCACACGGATGGACTCTTCCATCAACTGGTGCTTCCAGAACTGTGCCACAGAGGCTGTAACTGCAGCTTGCCAGGTATTGTGTCGGCCCTGGTGGGGAAGGGGGGAGAAAGAAAAGTGGAGTTTCACAGCAGTTCTGTTGCATGGGGGTGTCGGATGTTGCTTGAGTTGCCGTGGATTGTTTGTTATACCAACAACAAAAAATATCAACAAGAAATCAGAAAATGAGGTCCACGAGGAATATTTGTAACGCGTTCCCACCGTGACCTCTGGTGTCAGTTGTGTCGTAGGGCTTTTTTGAAAAGGAGCATGCCTCAGCACTGGAGGTGACTCCTTGACGTCAGTGCCAGTTTTGAGGCACAGACGCAGTGGGATCCCAGAGTCTGACACGTGCCTGCCCTCTCTGTGTGCCCTGGCAGACGCAGAGCAATCTCCTGGAGAAGATTTCTGCCTACAACATGGGCCAGTTCAGCCAGCTCGTGTCCGCCGTCATCGTGAAGTCGTGGCCCATCAGGGATGGGCAGTCTGAGGGGGATTTTGATAAGATTCTGTACCACCTGCTCACGTGGCCTGACATCAAACACATCTTCAGCTTTAATGGTAGGTCTGTAGTTAGGTTTAAGGAGGCCCTGAGAAGCTTTTCTCTGCCTCACTGCTGCCACTGTGCAGAGCAGCAAACAGAGAAATTGTCCTGCTCTTGTTTTAGTCCTCATCTCAAAGCTTGAAGTGTTCAGCTTGGGCTGGGAGAGGGAAGGCCAAGGAAGAGGGAGCCTCTATTCCTCTTGTGCTAATTCTCTGCAGCTTCCTCAGGATTTGTACACCATAAGTTCTTTCTCTGAGAAGTTCTCACAAGTTATTGCCACACAAAAATGCCCCAAGAGTCGGCCGTGTGAATGGATCCAAGTGGCTTTTGTTTGCTCCACAGGGTTTGGGTCTGGGCTCTCCGTGCAAAGTTTCCAAATTGCTGCCCTGAGATCCTGGTTTTGTTCAGAAAGACGTGAGGGGTTGGAGGGCGGTGTGGTGAGTCCACAGGCTCTTGGGTAGGGATTCAGTAGGAAATGGAAGGACTCTGTGCCATGACATGGAAAAGCTCCTGATTCTGCCTGTTTTTTGGGAAACAGGGCTGATCTAGCTTTGCCATGCTTTGTTTCTGGAACAGGAACAAACGGGAACCTCCTGGACAAACTGACAGATGAAGCAAAGGATGTCATGGCCACAGCAGACTCTGTGCTTACGAGCGTCACCGATGACATCCACAAAGGCTGCATCCTTGTGAAACATCTGGAAGAGGTTTTCCAGCACAAGGAGCAGTTCATCTGCATTTGGGACACAAGTAAGAGACGAGTTCAGAAGGGGCACGGTTGGCTTAGAGCATCTTTGTAGCGATGCTGGCCTGCTCTGCTGGTGCTGCGGGCATTAGGAATGCTCGGGACATGCTCCAGCAGTTTGCAGTGCTGCCCCTTGGCCTGGGCAGGGAGCTCCCAGCTCCAGTTTGTGTTGTCACTGCGGGGTTTGTGACTCTGCAATTCCCAGCCTGAGTCGAGGTGCAGGGGGTGGGAAGTGTCTGCTCTGTGCCTACAGGGGAGTTTTCTTCCAGAGCACCAGCAACTGCCACGGGAGGAAAAGGAGCTGCTCCAGAGAAGCCTGAGAGAACTGCTGGAGCTGAGGCACGAAGAAGTCACACTGCTCAGAAGAGAGAAAAAAGCCATAGGAACCTTCCTGAGCATGTGCAGGAAGGTGCAGAAGTCTGTGAGAGGTAGAGTTCTGGGGGAGCAGCCTGGAAGTGGCAACTCCAGAAAACAGCATTTTCCTTGAAAATCTCTTGGCTTTGGGAACAGGGTTGATTCTAAACCCCACAGTGAGGGTGAGGAGGGGTGGGGGAAGTGAACCCAGAGCACCGGAGGGATCAAGTGAGTGCTTGTGCATCAAATGACACTCACGGGGGTCCACCTGCCTGATAGGATTTTGTGGCTTGGGGGATGGGGTGAAGTGAGCTGGAGCCAGGCTGCACCACCTGATCTCCCTCTGACCTGTCTCTGTTTCACAGTGGATGTAGGTGAAGTGGAATTACAACACTCAAAAGATCTTGGCTCAAAAAGACTGAATCAAGTTGTGAGTGTGGGAAAGAGACCCCTGCAGACCTTCTACAGCCTGAGCCCAGAGATGAAAGACTTTGTCCACAAAATGCACTCTTTTAAGGACAGCGTGATCTTCCAGCAGTTCTGGGAGGAAGCAGCACAGAAGGCAGGAGAGGAGTATGTGTGTGACTGTCCGGAGGAGGAGGAGGGCGAGGAGGAGGAGGAGGAGGAGTTTGTTCCCGAGTTGGACCTCGATGATGTTTTGAGCAGCATGATCCGCCCTTGCTTTGACAACTATGAGATGCTGTACGATGATCTCAGGTCAGGGCGTCTCACCCTCTCTGCAGTCGATAGGATTTTCCGTGAGTTCACAAATCACCCCGAGTGTCTCCGAGCGGAGCTGGACACCGTCTGCTGGCTTTGGCCTGCAGAAGACAGAGACTGGGTTGACCAGCGAGTCCAGCAGATCCAGCAGTACCACGAAATGCATTTAACCTTCGATGCTGCCAAGATCATTGCCCACGTCAAAGAGAGTTTAGGCCTCTCTGGTGACTTCAGTATCCTGGAAAACTTGTTGCGCATAGTGAGTATCCCTGACTTTGGCTCTGTACTGTCAGGCTGTTGGCTGAATTCGAACCTTCCCACAAGTCTATCCCAGTCTGTCAAGAGCCATTCCTTGTCCCAAAATGCTTATTTGAGGTAAAAATCAGGTGTTCAAAGTGCTTTTGTGTAGTCATTCCTTGAAGAGAGATGATGATAACTGCTCTGTTGGGGTGTGGCTTTGCAGAGGGCTTTCCTTTCCCTGCTGCAGAACCGGTGGCATTTCCCAATTCCAGACTCAGCGTGTGTTTGCACCACTTGCTTTCCAGACAGACAAGCTTGAATCCTACAAGACCCAGAAGCTGGATTCCATCAGCCCTGAGCTCGTGCAAGCCAAGAAGCTGCTGCAGGGGATCACCGCGCCCCGCCGTGGCTGCCTGAGGGAGCTGGCCCAGCAGAAGGAGTTCGTCTGCTGGGTCAGAGAAGCACTGAAAGGTGTGGGCTGCTCCTCCAGGAGTTAGACAGAGAGTACTAGAAGGGATGGCAGCTTGTGTGGGGGCAGAAGGAACGCTGAATCCCTGACCCATCTGCTTTGTGCCTTCGCAGCTTCTGGTGTTGATAGTTACATCTCTGATGGGTTTGGGTGTGGAACGTGCTGTGAAGACCCTTTAAACGTGCCCATGCACTGTGGGCTGCTGCAGCACACAGTGACCACCACCCTGCTGGGAGCTGGGCTGGGCCTGCAGGGCTTCAGGAGCTGCTGCTGCTCAGTTCAGACCAGCCGTTCCAGAGGATGGAGCTGTGCGTCTGCCAGCTGAGCTGTGACACCTGCACAGACCTGCTCCCATCCTGGCTGGGGATCCGGGGGCCTGTGGGGGACACCAGAGCCCGGGGGGTCCATGGATGGATGGGTGATCTGGGAAAGCTGGAGGGGGAAGGCACAGGAAAGCACGGGAGCTGCTGTTCCAAGCGTTCTTCCTGCATTTCCTGTGGAAGGTGGCGATGAGGGGTGGTGTCCAAGCTGCCTCATTTGTTGTTCTCTCCTGTATTTGCCTCATTTCAGATATAAACGAGCTGAAGGTGTTCGTTGACCTGGCGTCCATCTCAGCGGGGGAGAACGACATGGACGTGGACCGTGTGGCCTGTTTCCACGGCACCGTGCACGGCTACTCCTCCCTGCTCTACGAGCTCCGCCCGGACTCGGGCTTCGAGGACTTCATGCGCTGCTTGCAGAAGCTGTGGCGGGCCCTGGACAGCGATGAGACCCTCCCCGAGAAACTGGTGAGTTCTGCTGGAGGAGAGCCTCTGCGTCCTCCTGCATTTCTGCCTTCCAGCAGTGGCTGGAAGTTGGGCTGCTCTGGGCGAATGGCACCTGCGTGGGGACGTCGCTGCAGCTCTTGTTATCGGAGGGGAAACGTCTGCTGTTTCTGTGACACAGTAATTCACTGCAGCAGCTGTAACTGGTGTAGCACAGGTTTCCCAGGGCACTGCTGAAGCTTTCCAGTGCGATGTGGTGTAGCTTTGCTCATGGGAGTTTTGATAGTGTGAGAACTCTTATCCTTTTGCAGCAGGGCCTCTTTCTGTAGCACTGTGGGCTCTGTTCAGCCTCCCACGGAGTGGGTAAGGAAGAGCTGTGCAGAAAGAGCAGGCTGAAGCCAGTACTTATTCCTTTCTTCCTTCCCCATCACGATACTCTTGTGCCAGCCCAAGCTATTAGTCCTGGTCAGGTGTGAGCCCGGAGAGCCCGGATTTCAGGGCAGTCAGGGCAGTGCTGTGTCTCCTCTCCCCACAGCGTGCCTCGGCTCAGCACCTGGAGTGGCTGAAGACAGTGAAGGAGAGCCATGGCTCCGTGGAGCTGTCCTCGCTGTCCCTGGCAGCTGCCATCAACAGCAGAGGGGTCTATGTGCTGAGAGCACCAGCTGATGGCCAGAAGGTGAGGTCACTCAGCCCTGGGAACCGGCCGGGGAGGCTCCTCCTGCCCCTCCTTCCTGGGGGCTGCTGCCCCAGTGCTCCCCTGGCCTCGGGCAGAGCCTCAGCCCCAGCCACGCTGACAACTTCTGCTCTGGCAGGTCTCCTTGGACAGCGTCCTGCACTTCACCCTCCCAGGGAGCTCGGGGGATGCCGACGCCTCCTGGAAGTACTCGCTGGCGGAGCTCCGCGAGCTGCAGAACAAGCTGATGCTCATGTCGGCCAAGGGAGAGCAAGGCCTGGAGGTGGAGAGGTTCTCTGAGGTCAGATTCCAAACCCCGTGGGTTACTGGTGTTGGGGCTAGGGCTGGATTTTCCCTTGAGTACCAGCTGTTAAGGCTGTGGTTGACCGTGGAGTTGCTGGGGGTGGTGGTCACAGGCACATGGGCGTCCCTGCCTTTGGTTCCTTGTCAAGGTGGAACTAACCTGGAGACAGAGCAGCGGACTGGTGGCCTTACCCTCTGGCTGCACTGGAGGTTGTCCTGGCTGGCAGCATCACTGTGCTTTCGTAGCAAGCTGGGAGTCCCTTACTGGTTTCCTGGGGATGCTGCTGTTAGAAAGTCACAGAGAGTCTGTGGTTGCTGTACAAGGCCTGACACACCTTGGGACCCAAGACTTTCTCTTCAGTGAATGTCTTTCCAGCGGTTTCATGGCTGAAACTTGTAAATCAACTTCGTTTCTCTCGCCTCTGTCCTCACGCAGGTCTTTTCCAATGTCCAGAGACTTGCCCAGGCCTTTATAGACCTTTACTCAGCTGGGAACATGCTTTTCCGCTCCTGGCTTGCCCAGGTGTATTGCTCACCCAAAAGAGAATCCTGTGTTCTTATCGACTTCTCCCTGGGCCCCGTCCCGGTGCTGGAAGGGCAAGGGGACTTGGCAGCTGTGCTCCCAGCCCTCTGCAAGACCATGGAGAGTTTCCTGGAGAGCTGGAAAAGCTTCATGTATGCGAAGCGATTCGAGCACTTCTACCTGAACTACTACAGCGCGGAGCAGCTGGTGTACCTGTGCTCGGAGCTGGGGCGGGGCAGGCCCAGCCAGGCCGCCCTCGTGATGCTCTCCTTCCTGAACCGCGACTGCACCGAGCACGACGTCCTCGGAGCCCTCGGGAGCCAGGGGCCTCCCAGCTCAGGGAAGGCTGTTTCTGACTTCCGAGTGCTGCTGGATGGGGAGAAGGACCTGAGTGCCAGGCTGAAGTGCATCTGGGAGTGCTACATGAGCAACATGGGCTCCTTCCTCCCCAACTGCCTGGACATCGACACGCTGGGCGTGTGGCTGAAGAACCTGGCCAGCAGGGGCGGGGAACGTGTCACCAGAGACTTCCCTCGGGACCTGCTCTGCGTGGGCCAGCCCAACCTCATCACCTGCCCTCGCTCCGAGGTGCTCAGCTCTGCCCTGGCCATTTACATGAACAGCCCCGAGCAGCCCCTTCCCGCCTTCGACGAGGTCCTGCTGTGCACGCCCCAGACCAGCGCTGAGCAGGTGGGGCTGTTCCTGCGCAGGTGCCTCATTCCCTGCCGAGGAGGGGAGAAGATTTACACCATGCTCTACGCGGACGAGCTGAGCTACGACGTCAGCTGCAGGGCAGAGGAGCTGTTCCAGCACCTGCAGCACTACAACAGCTCCTACCGCCTCGTCATCCTGTGCAACTGCGAGCGGGACAACAGCTACCTCCCCTCCGCCTTCAGCCACTACAAAGTGCACATGATTCCCCAGAGGTCACAAGCAGAGATCCAGCAGTACCTGCAGCACCACTTCCGAGTGGCTCAGCCCTCCGACTCGGCCGCGTCCGTGTTCAAGGAGCACATGTGTGTTGGGATCGTGTCCTCCAAAAGAGCCGGCATGGGTAAGGTGGCACAGGCAGAGTGGGCTCTGCTGAGTTCAAAACCAGTGTGGGGTTCACCTTGCCGGGTTTTGTGTCCAAGCTTTAAGTATCTCGGTCAGAAAGAGCGACTCGGGCTGGTCAGTGCAGTGAGGTGAAAGCTGGAAGTCACCTTGTCCCCTGATTTGACTTTAGAAACAAGCACAAAATAGAATAGGTTCAAGTCCTGATAAAGAGTAAAGCTTCTCTCAGGCAGTGGAAGAAAAACAAACCGTATGGATAACAAGAGCAGTGTCTTGGATTCCAGCCTGCAGCTGCTCAAACCAGGTTTAGACTTCCTTCTGGAATGCCTTTTAGGAAGCTTCAGAGATTTCAGGGCCTGGGGTACTTAAACATTTTATTTCCTTCTGTCAATTACGGTCTTAGTATGATGTATCCGATATTGATGGCTTTAATTCTTGTGGTGTTTTTTATAACAGGGAAATCTCTGTATGTGAAGAGACTGCATGAGAGACTGCAGGAAGAGCAGCCTGACTGTACAGAACTTCTGAAAACCATCAGACTAATTGAACCAGAAGTGGATGAAGATAAAGTGCTAAAATCTCTCCTGCCTTTTCTGAAGAGAGAACACCAGGCAAAGCCCATGATATTCCATTTCGATATCACCTCCTCAGTAAGTACATCCCTCCCACAGCTGCCTTGTCCTACAAGTCCTGTGTGGATCCTTGCAGGAGCTTTCTTTAAAGCTCTTGTTTCTCAATTAGCCATTCCCCTAGCATCTGTTTTCTAATTATTGTGTGAGTAACGCAAACACCATCAAGGCATTTGAACTCTGGAACAGTTGCCCGGAGAAGCTCGGAGGCATTAAAACCTGACTGAAGGTGGCCTTGGGCAGCCTGTTCTACTTGGGCCTGCTTTGAGCAGAGAGCCTTCCCACCCTCAACTGCTCTGTGATTCTGTGAAGTTGTGAGGGGTAAATAAAGAGGAAATGCCTTTGCATCTCTCCTCGTGACAGGTGCAGCGTGGAATCCCAGAGTTTCTCTTCAAGCTGCTGGTTTTGCAGTACCTGACAGATAATAATGGCAATATGTGGCTACGGCAGAAGTGCCACCTGTACATCATTGAAATCCTGGAGGAGTCCCCAGCGCCGAAGAAAGCAGCCAGACCTGTACGTACCGGCAATGCTCCTTTTCTGGGAATTTCTCAGTCGCTTTGCACGTGTTTGTACGTGGCTGTGGTGAGTTGTAGGGGCTGTGACTGTGAACACAGCACAGGAGCTCCCCGTTTCACTCGGGGTGTGCTGCATCCCGTAACAAACTGGCGTCCCTGCTGTTGTACGAAGTGCCATTAACACCAGACAGCAAATGAGGCCTGTCCGGTTTCCTTGGGTAGGTGATTTCGGAAGGCCTGTGAGTCCAAGCCTCGCTGCCCCCACTGTGACATTTATAGGAAACATAAAGATGCAAAATCTAATCTCCCTCGTGCTAATTTGCATGTTTGAAAGTAGGGGAGTATTTATATGTGACTGTAAGAACAGAGGTGACTGGAATAAATAACAGTTTATTGGGTTTCGTTTTCTTTGAAGTAGCCCTGAGAAGGGGCTGGAGGTGATGCCTAACTCACGTTCCAGGAAGGAAAATGTAGGAGGGAATAGGATTCATTGGTGCACTTGAAGTGGAAGAAGGGATGCACAGGGGAAAAGGCTGGTTCCCGTTCCTCAGGCCTGTGGTTTTAGGCAAGGAGACTGTCAAGAACAGATTAACTAAACTGATGAAGATCGAGGCTACAGCTCTGTGAGGACCTTTTCTTATCTTTTCTTTTTCTCTTCTCCAGGTGCCAGCGAGCCAGAAGTATCACTTCCTGGATGTGTTCCCTAAAATAACGTGCAAGTCTCCCAAAGAAGTGCTGGAAATGCAGATGCTTGGGAACCGTTCTGGGGACGTTTCGGACCCGGGAATGGACAAGGAGGAATTTTGCAGCGAGACTTTCCAGAGACCCTTCCAGTACCTGAAGAGGTTTGACCAGGGGTGTGACCTGGACACGTTCAGGTACGAGGCGCTCTCGGTGGAGGGCAGACCTGCGGAATGTCTGCAGCTCTTCCTCCTGCACTGCGGGATCATGGACCCCTCCTGGGCAGAGCTCCGCAACTTCACCTGGTTTCTCAACATTCAGTTGAGAGACTGTGAAGCTTCTGTCTTTTGCAACCCTGCCTTTGTCCAGGACACTTTGAAAGGTTTCAAGAACTTTGTGGTTAGCTTCATGATTTTAATGGCGCGGGATTTTGCGACGCCCTCCCTGAACATTTCTGACCAGAGTTCAGGAAGACAATCCTCCCACCTGGAGAACGTCGCGGAGGAAGATCTGCTTCCTTTCCGCATCCGGAAGAAGTGGGAGTCGGAGCCTCATCCCTATTTGTTTTTCAACGAGGATCGTACGTCCATGACATTCATTGGTTTCCATTTCCAGCAGAACGGGAATCGCATCGACGCCATCAATCCTCTGAACGGCAGCATCATCAAGCGGGACATCATGACTGCCCAGCTGTACCAGGGCTTGCTGCTGCAGAGGGTTCCCTTCAACGTGCCCTTCGATCAGCTGCCCCGCGAGGAGAAGCTCGAGAGGCTCTGCATGGTGCTGGGGATCTCCTGGGTGGTCGACCCCGACGAGACGTACGAGCTCACCACGGACAACGTGCTGAAAATCCTGGCTATCGAGATGCGGTTCCGGTGCAACATCCCGGTCGTCATCATGGGAGAAACGGGCTGTGGGAAGACCAGGCTGGTGAAGTTCCTGTGCCAGTTACGCAGATGCCTTTTAGAGGTGGAGAACATGAAGCTTGTCAAGGTCCACGGAGGTACCACTGCAGAGATGATCTACGCCAGGATCAGAGAAGCAGAAGCCCTGGCTAAACACAACAAGGAGCAGCACGGGTTGGACACCGTCCTCTTTTTTGATGAGGCCAACACGACAGAGGCCGTGAGCAGCATCAAGGAGGTTCTGTGCGACCGCACGGTGCAGGGGAAGCCTTTGGCCTCCGGCTCCGGCCTGCGGATCATCGCGGCCTGCAACCCCTACCGGAAGCACACGGACAAGATGATCCAGCGCCTGGAGCTGGCTGGGCTGGGCTACCGGGTCAAAGCCGATGACACCAGGGAGAAGCTGGGATCCATCCCGCTGAGACAGCTCGTGTACCGCGTGCACGCGCTCCCGCCCAGCATGATCCCGCTGGTGTGGGATTTCGGGCAGCTCAGCAACCACACGGAGAAGATGTACATCCAGCAGATCGTGCAGCGCGTGGCGGAGCAGCTGCCCATGACCAGGGACGAGGTGGGGACGGTCACGGAGGTGCTCTTTGCCTCCCAGCAGTACATGAGGCAGAGGGACGACGAGTGCAGCTTCGTCAGCCTGCGGGACGTGGAGCGCTGCATGGAGGTGTTCAAGTGGTTCTACAGGCACAGCCAGCTGCTGCTGAGGGAGCTGGAGAAGTACCTGGCCGAGAGGAAAGCTCCCAAGGGCAGCGGCGACAGAAACGGCGTTATCTGGTCCTTGGTGCTGGCGCTCGGGGTCTGCTACCACGCGTCCCTGGAAAGGAAGGAGCCGTACAGGAACGCCATCAGCCAGGTCCTCCCGAAGCCTTACGATACCCAGAAGAAGATTTTGGAAGAAATCTCCCTGATGCAGGACTTATTCCTGAGTGGGGTGCCGCTCCGGGATACCATCGCAAGGAACTTGGCCCTGAAGGAAAATGTCTTCATGATGGTCATCTGTATTGAGCTGAAAATCCCTCTCTTTCTTGTCGGGAAGCCTGGGAGCTCCAAATCCCTGGCGAAAACCATCGTGGCCGATGCTATGCAGGGCCAAGCAGCTCATTCTGATCTGTTCAAGGACCTGAAGCAGATCCATCTCGTGTCTTTCCAGTGCAGCCCCCTCTCCACTCCGGAGGGAATCATAGGCACTTTCAAGCACTGCGCTCGGTTCCAGGAAGGGAAGAACTTGGAGGAGTATGTATCGGTGGTGGTTTTGGATGAGATTGGGCTGGCAGAGGACTCTCCCAAAATGCCCTTGAAGACTTTGCATCCGCTTTTGGAGGATGGCTGCATAGATGACGTCCCTCTTCCTCACAAGAAGGTTGGCTTTATTGGGATTTCCAACTGGGCTTTGGACCCTGCTAAGATGAATCGAGGCATCTTTGTGTCTCGTGGGGACCCCAGCAGAGAGGAGCTCATCGAGAGCGCGAAGGGCATTTGCTGCTCGGCACGAGGGGCTTTGCAGAAGGTCGAGCAGTATTTCCATCACTTTGCAGATGCCTATGAGAATATTTGCAAGGCCCAAGACAGGGAGTTCTTTGGCCTGCGTGACTACTACAGCCTCATAAAGATGTTTTTTGCCTTAGCTAAGAGCTCCAAAAGTGAGCCCACGCCTCAGGACATCGCCGCAGTGGTTCTCCGTAACTTCGGTGGCAAAGACGACGTCAACGTCTTGGAAATATTCACCTCCAAGTTGCTAGAAAAAGGAGAAATACACGCTCACGATATCAGTAGTATAGAGCTGATCCGACAGAACATCTACAGTAGTGCTGAGGATGGGGACTGCAGGTACCTCCTGGTGTTGACCGAGAACTACGCGGCGCTGCAGATCCTCCAGCAGGCTTTCTTCACTGCCCGACAGCAGCCAGAAATTATCTTTGGCTCCAGTTTTCCCAAGGACCAGGAATACACCCAGATATGCAGGAACATCAACCGAGTGAAGGTCTGCATGGAAACCGGCCAGATGGTTGTGCTCCTCAACTTGCAGAACCTCTACGAGAGCCTCTACGATGCCCTCAACCAGTACTACGTGTACCTGGCTGGGCAGAAGTACGTGGATTTGGGGCTGGGCACCCACCGAGTCAAGTGCCGGGTGCACCCCAAGTTCCGCCTGATCGTCATCGAGGAGAAGGAGGTGGTGTACAAGCACTTCCCCATCCCGCTGATCAACCGCCTGGAGAAGCACTACCTGGACATCAGCACCGTGCTGGACAAGGGGCAGAGGGAAGCGGTGCAGGAGCTGCAGCGGTGGGTGCAGGAGTTCACGGCGGTCAATACGGAGGAGCACTTCATCAGCCAGCAGCAGTACAGGCCCGCGGACGTGTTCGTGGGCTACCACGCCAACACCTGCGCCTCGCTGGTGCTGCAGAGCACGCAGCGCCTGCGCCCGGCCTGCGCCCCCGCCGAGCTCCTGCCCCGCGTCAAGGAGCAGGCGCGGCTGGCCCTGCTCAACTGTGCCACCCCCGACGCCATCATCCGCCTCTGCAACTCCGTGGGCGTGTTCATGGCGCACTCCCTGGCCCACACCTACTTCAGGCAGCAGCAGCACACGTCCTTCGCGGACTTCCTCCGCGCCCACGTGCGCGAGGGGGCTGGGCCCCAGACGGCCTTCACCGAGGTGAGTCTGGGGTCCTCCCGAACCCCTCCTGCCCCTCGTTCCCACTGCCAGGGCTGCGGGGTGGCGGCGCCTGGGTGCCCCACGGTGCCCAGGAGTGCGGGAGCGGGGGCAAATGAACGCTGATTTTGGGGGCCAGTCCGGCTCTGCGGCGGGCCGGCAGCCCCTGGGAGCACGGGTGGGTCTGTGCTGCATTCCTGCTCCCGTTTCCCCAGGTCACCACGTTCTCGAGGCTGCTCACCAGTGCCGACGCTGCCTGCCTGGAGAGGGAGGTGCAGGGCAGGGCCCAAAGGCCCCAGATCCTGTTCCTGCAGCAGTTTGACACGGAGTACTCCTTCCTGAAGGGCATCCGGTGAGTCTGGGCCTGTTTTGCTGCTCGGAACAGGCTGCCAGCTGCGTGGAAGGTGCGTAGGCAGAGCATTTGGAGTAGCACATATGGAAAAGGGAGGCCGTGCTGGCAGTGGGCTGGCTCGGGACAAACTTTATCAGCTCCATCACATGAGATGGGGTTTGGTGTTTTTATCTCTCCTCCTGCAGCAGCCAAAGCTAATGTGGACTGACTGGTTCTGTGGTCTTTAATGTTTGGTCTTTACACTTAGTGACTTCTGTTAAATCCCTTTTCACTCTTCAGGGATTTCCTGGATGCCACCTCAGGAAATAAAGTCCTCATTATTCAGGCAGACTTTGAAGACGGTTCTCAGGATGCCCAGCTCATCGCCTCAGCCAAGTGAGTCGGGTGTGGAGTGGTGCAGTTCTGCCTGGCCACTCCTCGCCGTGTTTGGTTGTCGGTGCTGTTCGGGGATCTCACGCTCAGGAATGTGCAGTCCTTTGTTCTGTGGCAGAACGAATCTAAATGCACTAATTGTGTTTCAAATAATAATCCGTAACCCAAGTCAAAATAAGATAAGCTGGGTCAAATGAGCAGATAATTCCCTTTGAAGTGTGAATTCTGGCCACTGGCTGCAGAAGTCCTGAAGAGCTGAGGCTCGTGGGATAAGTCAGGGCACAGCTGGAGGCGGCAGCTCGGCACCACGGCTGGGAGGGAGGAGTGGGAGTCCCCTGCCACAGAAAGACCTGTGGCCATGAACCTGTGTGTGCCTTTGCTGTGCCAGCAGCATTTCCTCTCTGTTGCAGGTACACCGTTGTTAATGAGATCAACAAGGTGGACCTGGGAGAAGTCTCTGTCTTTGTTTACTTCATCATGAAGCTTTCCCGGCTGGAAGGAGGAACCTCCTACGTGGGGTTCCATGGAGGTGGGTGTGCCCATCTGTCCCTCCTCACTCTTCAGCTGCCTTCAGGCAATCATTTCTCTTTCTCACTTTCCTTTAAATGCTGAAAATCTGGACTCAGTGTGTCCTGTGGGTTGTCAGAGCCACTTCCCTGTCCCACAGGACTGCCCAGGGGAGCGGTACCTGGCAGTCCTGGGTGAGAGCACCTTGCCTTGCCTGCTGGCAGACAGGTCCCCTCTCCAGCACGCAGCCACGAGGGTAACTCCCTGGGTGCGTTGTCCTCCAGCGTCTCTGGAGCAGGTGCCGATGTGTTCTGCTCCCAGCAGCAAGGTTCCTCTGGGTCTGGGGGCTTCTGAGAGCCTCAGAACCTTGGAACTGTCAGGCAGGGACGTGCAGCAGCGGGTGCTGAGGGCATTGTGCTTTCCCCTCCTGCAGCAGGAGGTGAGAGTGAGTGAGCTCTGCACGTAACCCCACAGGTGCTGGCAGGTAGTTCTGGGGAATCTTTCTGGGAGAGCGAGCCGCAGGCTGGGGATGATTCCTCGTTGTTCTCTGCCTGTAGGGCTGTGGCAGTCGGTGCACATAGACGACCTCCGCAGGTCCACGGACATGATCTCTGACTTGACAGCCCTGCAGAACCTCACCATCAGCCAGGTGTTCTCTGAGGATCCAGCTGGAACCAGGGGTGAGCTGCGTGCTGGGGAGAAGGGGAGCTATGGTCCCAGGCTTGCTGCTGCAGGAACTGATGCCTGGCACAACGTATCTGATGGCTTCCCCTGCTCAGCTCTGGTTTTGGGGGGGGTCAGCACATGGCTCCCAACTTGTATTTGTATTTAATTCGTTATGACAACTTTAGGTCACCGAGCAAGTTAATTTGGCATTTTTCCCTTTTTCTTTTGAGGAAAATGTGGCATTTGCACTGCTCAGCAGCCTGAGTGCTCTGTCCCAGCACAGGAGGCAGCAGATGCTGCATGGCAGAGGCCACTGACAAGGGTCTTTCTTTCCCCTCAGTTTTTTCTTACTCCTTTTCCTTTGGCCACGCTGCCTGACAGGAGTCAGGGAGAGCTTAAGGCATTGGCTCGGTGTCACATTCCTTCCAGTTCTTGCTGAATGGGGCCTGACAGCCCGAGCAGCTGTGGCTGTGCTTGAGAGGTGAATCTCAGCTACTCATGCAGGCGCTAATGACATCGGTCATCTCTGACAGATGTTCTTGCTGCTCTGGGATGCAGTTGCTAAAATAAACTCTCATCTGACTGATGCAGGAGTGCGCTGCTGCTTTCTAATAAAAATTCTACACCTCAGCTGCAGCTCTGCCTGCGAATGGAGAAGCACAGCAGGAAGAAATGGAGGTTGGAACACCAGTGCCGGGAGCAGAGCACTACGAGGTCAGTTCAGAATACATTTGTTTGCCTCTCAGCTGTCACTGTGGCTTTCTGCTCTGTCATCCCTAGGTGCAACACACCTTTTGTGTCCTCCCCCTTCACTTGAAAATGTTTGCTTCATGAATGTTACTGATCAGACACAAATTCCTCCTCCCCGCTGCCCAGTCAAAATCAGCATCACTAAAGAAATAAACCATTCTAAGGACCCTGTAATGCCTTAGTCATTTCATTCTTCTGATTTTTAAAAATCAGCTTTAAGAGTTTCTGTTGCCTTTCTCCCCCTGGAGGTGTGAGCTGTGGTCCTGAGCCTCACTCCAGCTGTGTGTGCCCTGAGGTGTGTGCTGCAGCCACATTTACACTGCCTCACGTGCCCCTGACAGCCTCAGCTGGCCATGCCCGGGACCAGGGACATGTAGCATTTCCCAGGAAGGGCAGATTTTCCCTGGTCACGGTGATTATTTCCACTTCTTTCCCCAAACTGCTGAATCTTTCCCCTGCAGGAATCTTACCTCAGTACAAATGCTGTGTCACGGGCCAGAACGAAAGGGCCACGGAAGTTGCATCACGTTCTTGACAGCAAAAGCCCCGAGAATCGCAGCCTGAGGGGAGGGAGGCTGGGAGCAGGGATGCCAGGCAGCAGGCCCTTTTGAGGGAGAGCTGTGCTGGGGACAGGAGGGGCACCCCGAGGGGGAATGACCTCGTTTTCCTGGGCAGGGTGAGATCCTGGACACCACTGTGCTGCTGAGGACCTGCGTGCAGAGCGCCGTGGGGATGCTGCGGGACCAGAACGAGGACCTGAGTCGGAGCAGGAAGAGAATTAAGATTCTCCTTGGCCTTTTCTCCAAAGAGGATGAGCTGAAAGGTGTGGGCTGCAGGGAGTGTCCCTGGGCATCTGGGCACCACCCAAACGTGTCACTCAGGTCACTGGGGACCCGAGGGTCCTTGCTGTGGTGCAGACAAGGGGGATCTCCCAAGGATGTGTGTCCATGCTCCAGTCTGTTGGTGGATGTGGGGCTCTTCCTGCTGTTCAGGTGGTGGCTTTTCCTCTGGCTGTGCTGGCTGGTTTTTTCCCCAGCTGTTGAATTATTGAAACAACTGTCAAAGCTGTGCTTGGTGGGATATTTGGGTCCAAGCTAATAGAAGAGAAAATACAAGTTCCCTGTTGTTTTGTAGCCTCTTTCCTGAAGATAACCAAGGCTCGTCTCTCCAGCCTGTTGAAGAAGCAAGAAGAAAATTCCCTTCACCCGAAAAACTGGGTGCTTCGGGAGGCTTCCAACCTCAGTGCCCTGCAGGAGGCAGGTACCTTCAGGTGAGGACAGAGCACTGCCTTGTCACCTGCAGCCCTCCAGGAAGAGTCTGCAAGTGGCACCTGTGCAGCAGGGACAGCAGCCTCGTGTAATCTGAATGTTTGCAGTGTCAGTCTCCAGTCTGTGCTGGAAATGCTCTGAAGGCAGCTTTAGCCTCTCCTGGGGGAGGGTGACTTAGAGCTGAAGGGGCTGCACTGGGACAGGAATGCACAAGTGCCTGAGTGGAACAGTGGGAGTACAGGTGAGCCAGGAGTGAGAGAAGTGCAGGGGGGTTTTGTTGGTGGTATTTTTCCCATAAAGGCAGGATTAGGATTCTGTCACATGCAAATGTCAGCAGTTATCCAGGACAGTCACCTCCTGTTCTGCTGATGTCGTTGCTCAGAGCTTTCTCCATCCCTTTCTCCCCAAAGGCACACCCTGTGGAAGCGAGTCCAGAAGGTGATCACTCCCTTCCTGGCTCTCCTGATTGCTGTCATAGACAGGAACGGCAACCTGGAGCTGCTGGCCAGGCCGGCAGCAAAGTGTGTGACAGACCTGTGGATGTTCATCTTCAGCGACACCAAACTCCTGAGCGTCCCTGCCAGCGTGGGGAAGAGCAGGTGAGCCCGGGGGGAGCAGCAGGAGGGCTGGGCTGGGCTGGACTGGGCTGGGCTGGGCTGAGCTGGGCTGGGCTGGGCTGGACTGGCAGCACTGGGAGCAGCAGGAGGGCTGGGCTGGGCTGGACTGGACTGGGC
Source organism: Mohoua ochrocephala (assembly GCA_013398855.1). Taxonomy (NCBI): domain Eukaryota; kingdom Metazoa; phylum Chordata; class Aves; order Passeriformes; family Acanthizidae; genus Mohoua; species Mohoua ochrocephala. The sequence goes on along the minus strand of VZTA01012420.1, from coordinate 224,041 downwards.
TGGACTGGCAGCACTGGGAGCAGCAGGAGGACTGGGCTGGACTGGACTGGACTGGGCTGGACTGGCAGCACTGGGAGCAGCAGAAGGGCTGCACTGGCAGCACTGGGAGCAGCCCAGCACTGGCTCTAACCCCCCGTGGCAGAGGGATGGATGCTGTTTGTTGGCTGCTTCATGAGGGCAGCAGGGCGCTGCTCACTGAGCTCAGTCTGTTCTTCCTGCCTGGCCCCGAGTGCTCCTGGGCTTTGCTCCCTGGCCCTTGGCATGTTCCCCCTCCTCACCCAGCCCCTGCAGCCGTGTGCTGCCAGCACAGCCTGCCCAGGGAGTGCTGGCTGAGGAAGGGCCAGTGCCCCACAGCTGGCAGGGTGAGCTGTATCAGAGTCCTGCAGTTCCCTCCCCTTCTAGGGCCCGTTTGCTTTCTGCAGCCTCTTGCCTCTGTTGTCTGACCTGTGCTTCCCAGACAAAAGCCCGGTGCATTAATGACCTTTTAACCCCCCAGCCCTCAGCCAGAGATAATCCTGGTGCAGAACAACATGATGGTATCTGCTGATGCTGGGAATGAGATGCCCTTCAGCTGGAGGATAAAGGAGTACCTGGAAGAGATGTGGTTGGAGGCTCAGTACATCCAAAACACTGAAGGTGAGAGTCTGGCTCGAGCGTCTCCACCCATTGCTCTTTGAGCTCTGGTTTGTCACTGCTGTGCCCCTCCTGTCACTGGAGTCACCTTCAGTCCCTCTGTGCTCCTGTGAGCCAGCAGAGCTCTGCGCAGGCAGCTTTTCTTTGTGCTTCTCACCATTCATCTTTCTCACCTATCCTGTGCCCTTGCATTCAAAATGCTGTGGAGATGCCAGGAGTTAATGACAAGGTGAGATTCCAGAAATACGACACTGGTGCGGGGCTGACAAGGCCTGGCCTGAGTCCCTCCTGACTGCCCTGGATGAGGGGAGTGCTGGATGCTTCAGTGATTAATTAGGTGTCAGTGTCTCTAGGATAGATGCTGTGTCAAAGCCAACTTCCTCCCAATATCCAGCTTCTCTCTGCATTTTCATTTTCCAGGCCACGCTGAGAAGTTTGTGGATTACTTCCAGAAAACTGCCCTGGGAAAATTCATCTCTGCTCTGACTGAGGAAGAAAGGCAGATGCTCTTCCAGTGCTACATCACAGATTTTATTGTCTTGACCATCGGTGTGTCCTCCCAGGAGGAGCTGCAGGTCAGTGTCTGGAGCAGGAGCTGGAAACCCTTTGGATGGGGAGAAGAGCACGATGCCTGTGAACGTGTCCTTCTGAATCAGTCCTGCCTTGGAGAAAATGCCCCTCTGAGACAGCCCAGCAGCAGGGGAACCCCAGAGCAGATCTCTGGCCACTGAGTGGCTGCTGGGCTTACTCAGACCTCACCTTAAATTGACACATTGAAGGCTGTCTTTGTAGGGAAGCGATTCTCGTCTTGGAGAGAATGTTGCCAGGATTTCCAGTACAAAGTGAATTACAAAAGCCCTTTCTTGCCTTTGGTTTTCACTGTTTCCCACCCCCGCAGTGTCTGCGCACGGCCTTCGTGTCCTGCATTGAGGAGTGGGTGGCAGAGTCCCCCTGGAGAGAGGAGCTGGTGCCCTCCCTGCCCTGGGCCCACCTGGCGTACAACCAGTTCAAGAGCCGCCTGCAGAACTTCTCCCGGATCCTGGCCGTGCACCCCCGCGTGATCGGCCACCTCCTGAAGCAGGAAGGATGCAGAACACGCTCAGAGATGGTAGAGTCACTCCCAGGCATTTTGTGCTCCTCAGCCCTGGCAGGGAGCTCTGTCTGCCCTGAATTAGCTGCTCTTCAGCGACAGCAGAGGGGGAAGCACAGGCTCAGGTTTCTCAGAGCTGGGAATGATCTGCTGGGTTGTTATTGCTACAAGCAGGTTTAAAACTGTGTGCCCTGCTTTTGCATTAGTTAATGGGACATGCTAACGAGCCAAGCCACAACCATGAGGATTGCAGAGCTTGAAATAGTCAAGTAGGACACCGTTCAGTAGAACATATGGTGCAGCAACCCAGCCTGAGAGCCCAAGGTCCATAAATAATTCTGAAATGCAACTGTTGCGTTACCCTTGGCCCTGTGTGTGCGCAGGTTCTGGACGTGCTGGCTGCAATGGTGTGTGCTGAGGAGCTGGAGAACCAGGTGCAGACAGCCCCCCCCGAGCTCTGGCTGCAGAGAGTGAAGAACCTTCACATGCCCATCGAATTCCTTTGCAAAGAGGAGGGTGCCCAGCGCAGGGGGGGTCGGTGCCATCAGCTGCTGAGGGAACTCAAGTAGGTACCAAGCTCTGCTCCTCTGCCTGGCGGTTCACTGGGGCATTGGAGCAGCCCGAAGCTGTTCTGGTGCTGCTTTTCCCAGGCTCTGCAAACCTTTCCAGGTTCCTGCTGGGCTCAGTTCCATACCAAGCGGCAAGATCCGCATTTTTTTCCCCTCGTCTCCTGTAGATTCTCTCTCTAAATCTGTCAGTATCGTCTGGTGCATTCCATCTGGGTGCAGGGGTTATTTAAAACTCTCCTCAGGTTCCTGTTAACCAGCAGTGTCTCCCCACTTCATCCTCTGTGCATAAAGACTCAAGAGATGGGGAATTTCACTGCATCTTGTTTTTTGGAAGCAAGCCCAGAGTGCTACCCCAGTTTCTCACAGACCTTGTTTCGTTTATTTGAAGAAAGTGTAGCTAATTGTGATTGGTATTTTTTAAATTAATTTTTGACACAGAAGTTAGAGGTGTGGGCAGGTGTGTGCAGTGGTGCTGGTCCTGCTGCAGTGCTGCCTCCAGGCCAGGCCCCTGTGCCCTGAGCCCGCTGGAATGTGTTCTGTCCTTGACAAAAATCCCTTTGGAAAACCAAAGGGCAAAGCAAGCGAGAGGTGCAGGAATTGCTGGGGAGGGGGGAGCACGAACAGCAGCGAGATCAGCAACTGCCCTGCTTGCAGTGCCACCCCTGCTCCCAGCTCCCCCCGTCCTGGTGCCACCCTGCTGTCCTCCCACAGAACCTGCTGGAGCCGGGTGTTCGCCATGGCGCTCTTCGTGGAGCACGTCTTGGTTGGCATCCACGCCGCGATGCCAGAATTCGAGGACTTGGTGAGAAAATACACTTTGCTTCTTGCCAAGGTGAGCAAAGCTGTGATTTCACCTCTTCCCCTTCTGCTGATCGTGGGAGTTTTGGTCTCAGGTGTTAGAGCTGAGTCACTGGGCTTTTTTCTTTCCCTCTGCAGTGTTTCCAGCACGATTCAGACATGAAGTCTCACCCGACCTTCGTTGCAGTGATGACGGTGCTGTGCCGGTGCAAGGAGGAGGTCAGCAGCAGGCTCTACAGGTACTGACCCTGGGGCAGGCTGCAGGGGCCAGCAGGGACGTTGCCTGTGCTGCCAGCAGGTTTCTGGCAGTGCTGCACGGGGTGTAGCGAAAGCCAAAGGAAGAGCAGTAACCCCGTTTGCTCTGCACCCCGAGCTGAGCGGTGAGCCGGCCGGTCTCGCAGTGCCTGCTCTTGGTCTGGCTGCAGCTGAACGTCTTGTTCAAGGCTTTTGGGGAGGCAGCTGTGTTCACTGCTGTTTCTGCATTACAGGCACGGTCTGGAGCCGTGTCCCATCTGCCTGGGAGAGCCAAAGGACCCCGTCTGCCTGCCCTGCAACCACGTGTTCTGCCACAAGTGCATCAGCCAGTGGCTGGTGCCAGCGCAAATGCACTGTCCCTATTGCAGGGTTGCCACAGGCGATGTGGAGTTAACTGTCTCCGAGGAGCTCAGGTACTCCAGCCGCCCTCTCCGAGGTGGGAGCATTCGCTGGGGAGGGTTTGTGAGGAAATTCTCAACTCTGAGGTTGTCAACACGAGCAGAGTGGGGGGGAACTCTGCTTCACTCCCTCTGGAACTGAACAGGTCCTGTCAGTTGTGTTGTTTCAAAGGAAGGGGAAAGCTGCCTTGGCCTCTGTAAAAACCTGCAAATCACAGAATCATAGAAGGGTTTGGGTTGGAAGGGACTTTAAGGATCATCTTGTTGGGAAGGTGGAGAAGTATCTCCCTTTGGTGACCTTTGCCTGTGTGTGCTTGACTCCTCCGTAGCTGAAGTGGTTCTGTGTTTGCCTTTGCCCTCCCCAGAGCTGCCATAGCAAAGAACGCCCTGTTCCGGCAGAGGTGCAATAATTTCTTCATCGACATGGTCACCACCATGTGCTTCAAGGACAACGAGCCCCCTGACCCCGAGGTGATCCAGAGGCTCCTCAATCTGCTGTTTGTTCACAGAAACCTCGTGAAAGATTCGGGTGAGCTCCCTTCACCCTGACGCTCGGTCTTGCGGAGCTGAATCTGTCACCACTTTCTCTCACCTGCTAGACCTGTCCTTCCCTTGTCCCCACAGATCACCGTGCTGTGTACACCAAATTCCTGTCCCCGTTTAACGATGAGGTGGATGAAACTCCCATCATCCGCTCTGTGATGCTGAAGCTGCTCCTGAAGTACAGGTGAGCACGTTCAGCTGAAGGGGGTTAGGCCAGGGCCTGGCTGTGCTCTGCTCCTCATCAAACCGATCCCATTGTTCTCCTCACCTCCATGAGCTCCATTGAATTCGAATCCTTACGGGTGGATCTCATCCCTTTGCCTTAGTCATGCAGCTTGGCTGGCTTGCCTGGAGCTTGTGGTGCAGTGTGAGCAGCCTGTGCAAGGCTTACCTGGCTGCTCCTCACTAGCCCCGTGCTGAGGGTGGATGCCTGGGTGCTGGAAGGTGGCTGAGTCGTGGCTCTGATCTAGGTCAGCAAAGCCAAATTCCTCATTCACGGAGCTCTAATCAGGACTGACCTTGTGTCTGCTCCACAGAGCTCCCCATTCCCACAGCTCTCCCAGCTCCCTTTGCAGGCAGGGCACAAAAGCCCCTTCTCAGGTGTGAGCACCTCCTGAATCAGTTGTTTAAACACATCAGGTGCCTTTTGCTCTGGAAGTGCTCACTGAGCCTGGCTCAGGCCGCGAAGCCAAATGTCACCTGCAACAAATGGCACAATGGCTTTTCCATCGTGCAGCTGGATGCAGAGTGAGCCTGTGTGTCCATCTCTGGTAGCTCTGCTGTGATCCAGAGCAGGAGCGGTCCTGGCAGCTGTGTAAGGGGGTCTCTCTCTCTCCTGCAGCTTCAACGAGGTGAAGGACGATGTGCAGCGTTACCTGTCCCAGGTGGAGCACAACGAGCTCCTAGAGAAGAATGACAAAAAAGAGCTCTACTTGCTTTTTGTCAACTGCTTGGAGGTAAGAGCTGGGCCATGAAACTGTTGCAGGAGTAAAAACAGTGAAGAACAGAAATTCTTCTGCCTAAAATGAGGCATATTTCTTGTGTACATGACTAGTTTTTCAACTAGAAAACCCAAAAGGAGCTGATATCAAATCACCTGGTCAGAACCTGCTCTCGGGAACAAGCCTTGCTTTCCAAGGAAAGGCTTGTGTGTCTTTGCAGCATTACATAAATTCTTTCCCTTGGATGAGTGTCTGAGTGTTGAGACTCCAGCTCCAGCCCAGGAGTGCAGCAGGCAGGGCCTTTCTCATCGCAGTAGCCCACTGCTGAACTGCCCTCCTGTCTCCACAGGCGCTTACATCATTGTGCAGGACTTAAACCATCCTGCCTTTTGGATTGGTCCCTTTCCTCCCCTTGCATAACCTTCAGGGCTTTGGACAGCCTGAAACAAATGTGGCAGCAAGGGAGAGGTTTCATTACTTACAGTTTTATTAAAGGGACTTTGTGGTTAAAATCACCATTTGTGTTCTTGCTAAGGGACACTCGGGTAGAGCTTGGCACCTTGGAACGTGGAACGTGTGCCATTCACAGCCTGCTCACGGCTCTCGCTCAGCTCCAAGCTTGGGGAGTGTGGGACAGCCGGGGCACATCCTAAAAACGGTGTTTGGTGACATGGCAGAGGTTTAGGATGAGGAGGGACAGTGGGCTGGAGGGTGCAGGGATGGTTGGCTGTGCTCGGGGCAGGGTGGGTGCCCTGGGGACACAGAGGTGGCTCTGCCGCTCACCAGGGTTCCGGCCTCTCTCCAGGATTCCATGTGTGAAAAGTCTGAGGACAGCCTGGGATCTGAGCATGCAAACAGTCTGCCTGAGGACAGATTTCCAGAGAACTATCTCCCAGCGAGCAGCAGAGAGGCTCCTCAGGAATCCTCTGTGGAATACCTGCAGGCCGTGGCCACGGTGCGCCTGTACCTGAGCGGGGCTGCGCAGCTCATCTTCGACCTGCAGCAGCACGAGCGTGAGTGTGATTGTTCTGCTGCCAGGTGGGAATGCTGGCCAGCAGGGCAGGTGGGCTGCACACAGTCAGTGCCCTGTGCTCTGCTAGGACCTGTTTTGGTGCGTGGCCAAGGAGGGGAGCGGCGAGTCCCCTTTTCCCCAGGGGTGTCAGTCGGTGTCTGTCCCCTGTGCCAGGTTTTAGAAGGGCTCTGGAGCTGCTGGCAAGGCTGTGCTGGTGACCCCAGTGCAGTTACACCTGTGGAAGGAGATTTATTTTATCCTCCTGATGCTAAAAATGAGATTTATTTAGAGCCCACTAAATTGAACTTTAAAGCATAAGTGCTGCTTCAGACTCAGGACTGCTGTAAGGCTTATTGTTTTATATGAATGAGGGCTCTGCACAGCTAGAAGGGATTAAGAGTTTATATCAAAGAGTTTATATCTTCCCTGTCAAAGAAATGAACCATTGTCTGGAACCTGGCTGGGGCAATGCTCCAGACAACACTTGAGGAAGGGAGGGCTCGGGAGTTCTTCTGTGTAATTACACAGTGCTAATAAAGGGACTTGGTGCTACAGCTGGTGCAGACAGTGAAGTTTTACAAGGTGGGATGTGCTTTTGCCTCTTTTTTTTTTAACCTCTTTTTTCCTCTCCAGAGCCAGAGCAGATGAAGGAGAAGCAGCAGTACCTGAAGAATGTGGAGAAGTTCTGCAGCCTTGCCAGGAACGACTGGCACCGTGTGTACCTGGTCAGGAGGATTGCCAGCCAGCACGGCATGGAATTCGCTCAGAAGTTGGTCACAGAGCCACGGTTCAGCTGGGTGTTCCCAGCAGAAATTCTGCAACAGGTAGAGAAGGGGCATCTCCTGGGGATGGTTCTGCTCTCCTCTTTGTGCTGTGTCTCTCTTCACTTTGTGCTGCTTTGGGGTGTTCCTGCTGTTGTGAGGCTCTTGGGGGACGGGCCAGAGCGGCAGTGGTTGGGAAGGTGACTTGTCCTGGCTCTCTGGTGAATGGAGCCTCTCCTGGCAGCACCTTTGGGTGGCCGTGTCTGCTGCTGGTGCTCTGGGGAGGCCGAAATGCCCCAGTGCTTGGGAGGAAGAGGAGATTCTGCCTCCTCCAGCAGGGTTATTGTCCCCAGCGCTCTGCATGGCCGTTCCCTTGGCAGGTACAGCACAGCCAGTCCAACCACATCGACCGGTACCTGGTGTGCGGGGAGCGCTACCGGGCCCTGCGCGACGCCGTGGGACGAGCCATGATGGAGGGCACGGCCCAGGAGCTGCTCGAGGCCGAGAAGGTACAGCCCAGTCCTCCCTCCAGACCTCTGCTGGGCCCAGTCCTCAGCGGAGCCGTGCTGGGGTCTGGATGGCTCCAGCTCTGTGTCCCCGTGGGCAGCGTCTGTTCCCATGGAGGCGCCTGGGGGCCTTTGCTGGGAGGTCGCTGTGGCTCGTGCTCGAGCACGCGTTTTCTTTACTTTCCCACCTGCACATCCCATCCCTGTAGCTGGGCCAGCTCTGGCCTGTCCCCTGCCACATCCTTGGTTCTTCTCCAGGCCTCCAGCGGCCCCCCAGCTCTGGAATCTGCCCACCTGCTCCTGGCCATCTTCCGAGAGGTCACTGCCCTGTACGGTGCCGGGGATCCAAGCCTTCATCCCAAGCAGCAGGTAAGGCACTCCCCTTTGGAAGCCTGTGACAAACCTGCTTCGAGGGTAAGGATGAAGGGGATCTGAACCAGTGGTGCAGGAGCTTTTGTTCCTGTGCCCCAGCCAGGGCGATGGCCCGAGCTGAGCGGTCTGGGGAGGTTTCCAGAGCGGGGTAACCCAGCGTGGGAAGCAGCTGCCAGTGCTCTTTTTCGCTTGGGTGGGCAGCATCCTGCTGGCTTTAGCTCTTTCAAATGTGTGCTTTCAGCAAACAGAGGCGATGGCTCAGTTCATCCAGAGCTCCCAGGCGCTGAATTCCCCCGAGCTGCAGCTCTTGGCAGTCGCCCTGGTGAGGAACGGCCTGCCCGGCCTGGCCGTGGAGCCGCGGGGCTGCGGCCAGCACGGAGCGCTGGTGGAGATGGCCGTGCACGTGGCCGCCGTGCTGCTCTGCGGGCACAGCCCCGTCCTGCAGCCCCTCAGGAACCTGGCCTTCCAGCCACACGACATGCAGGTAAGGGCACGGAGCCCACGCGCGGCCCAGCACGTCCCTGGTTCTCTCCTGCATCCGCTGGATCCTCTGCTGGACCTTTCTCAACAGCAGTGCTCCAACTCACTGTTTGAGCTGTGAAATGCTGGGGGGTGGTTATTTCACTGCTGCTGGGGTTAATTAGCACAACAGCAAGCTCTGGCCTGGTACCTTTTCAAGGTACCTCTGCATCCTGAGCAGTAGGGAGCAAATGCCTTTGCTGATATTTGGCTGAAAGCTGCTGGCAGGTCTCAGCGTGCTGACCAGAGCACTGGCTCCCGAGTCAGGGGGCAGGGAGCTGCTGCTCTGCTGCTCCTGGCTACCCAAGCTGTGAGGAGACGTGCTGGTACGCACCAGGGTGCGTCAGGAACGCAGTGCAGGGTGTCTGGAGAGTGCACGTGCAAGTCTTAACAGTACTGACAGTTCTAAGAGTGGATTTGCAAAGGTAGAATTCGAAAATCTGCATCTGCGTCGCCTGCCTGACCTCTGCTTTCAGATGGCTCTGTTCCCCAGTGTGAACAGAGAACCAGTGAGTGACTGCTACAGCAAAGAGCTGGTTTACAGATCCGTTTGTGACCGTTTCCCCCTTTCCCCCCTCAGCACTCCTTCCTGCCCACAATGCCAGAGGACATCATGGCTCAGGCGAGGACCTGGAGCGAGATGGCTGATCTGCGCTGGTACGGTGAGTGCTGCCGGCTGCCTGGGGAAGGGATTCCTTGGGTTTGGAGTGCGAAACTGTTCCAGATGTGAGGACAAACACGCTCCTCAGCACGAGTTATCCTTGGTAAATCCAGGTTTGTGGTGACAGTTTGTGTGGGTGATGCTGCACCAAAGGACCTCCGGTGCTGTTCAGTCTGCAGCTGTTCACAGAGCTTGAGGGGGCACAAGGGCAGCACGAACAGGGTGTGAGAGGAGAGCTCTGCCACCTTCCTGGCCAGCTTTGTCTCTGCTTCCTGCAGCTGGACCTTGCTGCAGCTGGGAATGGGGGCTGGGAGCATCGCTGCACTCGGCAGCAGAATCTGCCAGGCTTTGATTCCTTGTTTCTCAAGGAGAAGCAGCACTGAAAAGTTTCTTGGCTTCCCGTGTGGGGCCTGTCAGTCCTCTGGGCTTTGGGGTAGTCAGGGCTTTTGATTAGAGCTCGAAGCAGATTTCTTGCTCTGGGATGATGGTCCCAATGAAAGGCAATAACAGGGGCTTTATAAATCTGTCTTAGAATACTGTCCTGTTTGTTTCTCTTCTGACAGAATGTCCCAACGGCCACCCCTGCACTGTGGGAGAGGTAAGAATTTGGGACTGGCGGGTATTTAAGCAGACAAAAGTTTTCAACAACAAACTGTTTTATTTTGTTTACTGGTTTTAAGGTTCTGATGCAGAGTCCCACTTCTAAACTCAATATTATTGATCATTTTATCACGGTAATGATAGAATACCCCTAAGATTTATACCATAAATTAGGAAACACCGGGCAGAGGCCCAGTTTGTAGCAGGGTTTGAATGAACCACTTACAGCTTGGATTTTTGTTTCATTCCTTCTCTGTTGCTCTGGAATTCAGTGTTCTCCTTTTGCTCTTCCCAGTGTGGCCTCCCCATGGAAAAGAGCCGCTGTCCCGACTGCCAAGCCCCCATTGGAGGCATCGAGCACAAACCCCTGCAGGGCTTCCAGCTGTCCGGGTATGCTTTGCTTCAGTTCCTCTGCAGGGCTAAATGATGCAGGCCACAGGTACCAACCACTTCATGCTGCTCTCTGGAAGGGATGTCCAAGCAAGAGTAATCAGGCAGCAAAACCACAGAAATTTGATTTTCTGTGTGCAAAAGTGACTGGGAGCCGTCGCTCCCCTGTAGCAGCACTTTGAACTGGCAGCTTTTACAGCGCTCCAAGACGTTATGGGTCAAAAAGTCATTGCTGGGTGTCAGAGATGTCTCATGTGGGTTTTGCCAAGGCAAAGAAATGCCATCGATGCACTTTCCTGCAGGAATCGTGAAGACAGAACTCAAACTGGCCACATTCTCGGAGATGTCAAGCACAGAAGAACCCTGGGAGGGTCCGACCGGGGCGTGTCCCCCGTGGTCTTCGTGCTGCTCCGTTTGCTCACACACCTGTCAATGCTGCTGGGAGCCTCCAGAGACCCTCAGGTACCTTCCAAAAACGCTTCCAAGCGGTCACACAAAATGTGGGGAAACCTTTGTATGCTGCCGGTCCTTTTCATCATATTGCCAAGTGAGCAGGGCAGTCTGTCAAGATGCAAGACCCAAATCCCCTCCCTCCTTGCCCAGGAGAGATTTTGGTTAATTCCTGCACTTCCATGCAGCCACATCCACCCACCCCTGCCTTGATGGGCCCAGGTGGCAGGAATCCCACAGGTGGGGGTGCCTGGCAGGACTGAGCTCTGTGTCTTGTGCTTCCCTGGATGTTTTTGGCTGCGCTCAACTCTTGCCTTTGTTGCCTTTAGTCCCTGGGAAGGATGATCAAGCCAGCAGTGGGTGATGTGGTGAGCTTCCTGCAGCAGCACGTCCAGGAGGACTTGGTCCAGCTGAGAAGGATTTTGGGGAAGAGCGTGGATGACGCTATCAGCATCCTGCACCTGGTGCTCAGCAGCCTCCTGCAGGCCCCCCAGCAGCAGCCAGGCCAGTGTAAGGAATCCCCCTGCCCTGGCACACCCGGGGCTGTATTTGAAGGGCTGTGGCCGTGCAGGCACTTTGCTGATAAACCACTTCCAACAGCAGTAGCTAAGCTGAAGAGCAAAACAGAGTTTGAAGCTTGTTTCTTACTGTAGGGAGGGAAGAATTTTGGGCTGTTTGCTCCTTTCAGTCGAGTACGTGGGGTTTGCAAGGTTTGGTGCAGTCAATAACTCTGAAAATGAATTATTGATAAAATAATGCCGTGACAGATGGGCAGAGCTTCCAGCTCCCGAGCAGGGCTGCAGTCTCTGTTCTCTGCTGCCTCTCAATGACCCCCAGAAGCTCTTTGGGAGAAGAGGGATGGCAGAGTGGGGTTCATGGTGAGATCTGGAGTCTCTGTGGCACAGAGGGATTTAGGTGTAAATACACCATGCTCTGAGCGTAGGACAGCCCCAGTCAGCATTGCAAGCTTCAGTCTGTACTGGTCTGACCTTGGACAATCTGTTCAGTCCCTCTGGGATGATGAAGGAGTTGTATAAATGTCCCCATCATTCACGTGAGTGACTGGGTGAAGCTCCTGGGAACCCAGATCAGTGTGGGATGTTTGGGTGTCGCTCTCCAGCTGGGCCAAGACACCCAGTTACCTTCCGGGACCGGTGAATCTGTGCTTTCTTTTCACTGAAATGTTGCAGATGTAAGAGGTGAAATATTCCTGTTGCAGGGCTGGTGCAGTTTGATGGTGTTCTCTCCACCAAAGAGAAGAGAAACAAATGGGAAGAAATTGTTGCAAACACAATTATTATTCCTGAACTGGAGGTGAGAAATCTGTTGCACAGAGTCAGTAGCTGAGCAGTTCAAAATCCACTGGAAATGTGATGTGCTGTGATATCTGTGCCACACTTTCCACCTGGCTGTTCCTCAAGGCAACCCATCCATGGCACAGCTGCAGGTTAAGGATCAGCCACCTTCATTCTACCTGGGGAAATGGGGGTCTGAGACCGGAGTTGTTCTGGGATGATTTTGTACATCTGGAAAAGCAGAAATGGCTCTGCTCAGTTGAAGGTATTTCACAATATCCAAGTTCTAATTTTTTTTTTTTTTAATGCAGGATTTGGATAAAAAGCTTCTGAAGTTAAACCGACAGATTCAGGAGGATGAGAGAATCTCTTCCAACCCCATAGTGAAAATAGTGTACGGGGACCCAGCTGCGTTCCTGTCCCAGCTGCCGGGGGACAGCCACATCCACCACTCCAAGATGTGGAGCTGCCGCAAGAGGGTTTCGGTGGAGAACCTGGGCCACGTCGTGCAGCAGAAGAACGCCAAGGACACCGTCCCTCTCCTCTGGAAGTTCCTGCAGAAGGTGGGGGTGGCACAGAGATGAGAGCCTGGGATGCTCAAAGATCAGAGCACAGAACCATGGCCTGGTTGGGGTGGGAAGGGACCTCCAGCCCCGGCTCGGGTCACCTGGAGCGATTGTCCAGGACTAAAGCACGTTTGGATTATCCAGTTTCTTTGGTCTCAGTACCTGCTGTGATCTTGAGAACAAACGTGGAAAATATTGTTGTCTTTTCAACATTTAAGAAGTAATTCCACGAAAGTATTCCCAACAGCCTTGCCCACAGGTTCCCTTTCCTCTTCCAGGAAACTGAGCTGAGGCTGGTGAAATTCCTACCAGAGATCCTGGCTCTGCAGAGAGACTTGGTGAGGCAATTCCAGAACACAGCGGAGGTCAAACACTGCTCCATCAGGGAGTTCCTCAGAGAGCCCCACTCAGGTGAGGAGACTCTGCCAAAACTGTAATCATTGAAACAGAAAATGCTGGATTGTCTAGTTGAAAGTGAGGGGGGAAACTCACATTTTCCTTTTAACTCTCATCCAAATGAACTGGACACCTGGATATGGTTGGAAGAGTTACCAGGTGACTTTAAAGGGAATTAAGTACAGGAGATTTCTTACCGGGGTGGGAGCTCTGCACAGTGCAGCAGTGGTTTTGTTGGCATTTCAAGCTCAGCCCTAGAGCAGGGCATGCCTAAAGAGTGGAATAAACGTCCTCTCTTTCCTTTCATGAAGTTTGTGGCAACTCCTTCAATTGTGTTTAAGTACAATTGTTGATGTTTTTAAGCACCTACAGAAAAGTACATAAAGGTCACGCAGAATCAGACCAAGGACCAATCCATCCTTGTGGCCTGGGCCAGGAGCAGACAGTAATGGAGAAATACTGACAAACCAAGCAAATTACCCCCTGTGATGCCATTAGAAAGGTGTTTGGTGTCTGTTTAGTCTCTCGAGCAGTTGGAGCAGTTGCCTGGAGTTCAGCGGCGTGCTCTGAAGATCCCTGTATTGCAGTTTCACCAGGAAAAGGTGTTTCATCGATTTATCTTTCTGTTGTTTCTCAGGTGTGATGAGGGACCTGTTAGAGAGGAGAGTGAACGTGTTTCTGTCTGTCTGGAACAAGCTGAGAAGCTCCTTGGACACCAATGGTGAGCAGCTTCTTTCCCAGCCCTGCTCCTCGTTCTCAGTTCAGGTTCCTCCCATCAGTGATGCTGAGACATAGCCTCAGAACTGAGCTTGGCCTTTGAATTTTAAGAATCTGGGTACAAGGGGAAGAATTTGTTTCCCTCTTGTGGTATTCTCACCTGAGCTCCTTCCCTTTCTCACCTGAGCTCGTTCCCTTCTGTGCTTGTTCCTAAGGCCAAGAGTGCAGCTTTTCTCGGGCTCTGTGCCTTCTCCTGCCCTGGCTCAGCCTGGGCTGGCTCTGGGCCTCCTCAAACGCTCCTGTCTGTATTTCAGGGGAAATTAAGCTGCCCAAAGGCTACTGTGACGCCGAGCTGAGCCTGGACAGCAGGCTGGAGGTGCTGCTGCCGCGGCGGCAGGGGCTGGGGCTGTGCTCCACGGCCCTGGCCAGTTACCTCATCGGGCTGCACAACGACTTCGTGCACTCCGTGAACAGGCACACCAAGGAGGATGACAGGTGTGCTGCTGTCCCGGGCTTTGGGCTCTGCTTGCTGCATTTCCCACGCCATCAGAGGCCTGTCCCTCTGAGCAGGGGCCTTTTGCTCCCTGCAGGTACCTGATCAGCCCCTCGGAAGTGGCCGACCTGCACCTGATCAGCTACGAGGTCGAGAGAGACCTGATCCCTCTGATCCTGTCCAACTGCCAGTACAGTATGGAGAAGGGAGGGGAGACGCTGCAGGACTTCGATGTGGAGAGGATCCAGCAGCAAGTGATCAGCAAGTTCCTGCAGGGGAAGCCTCTCATCACGCTGACAGTAGGATGGGCAGGGGCTGCGCGGCCCCGAGGGCACCGGGAGCAGTTTGCCAGAGCTTCACATCCCTGGGTTTCTCTCCTGACAGGGAATCCCCACCCTGGTGCACAGGCACGACCGGAACTATGAGCAGCTGTTCAATGATGTCAGGAATAAGCTGGAGCAGGTGGGTTTCTGCACTGCAGGGAGCAGGGCAAGCACGAAATCCCCCATTTTCCAGGGGTTTTCTGTCCCTTGCCTCGTCCATCCAAAAGCTTGCCTGCTGAATTCTCAGCGTGCCTCGGCTACGTGCAGGCTGGCCTTGTGCTGGCAGTCAGGATTTACAAAGAGAAGGGAGATAGTTCAGCATTTCAGTTTCCTAAAGTTGTCTTCCATGACTTGAGCGATTTGAACAGAAAAAGGAATGAGTTAGGATTAATAACGTTAACTGTGACTTCATGGTTTTAGAGTGCTCTGCCCAGTTCTGTGATGAACATGATCAGTGGGGAGCTGCAGTCCTACAGTGATGTGTGTGATGCCCTGTCCCTCACTGAGATCACCCTGGGCTTCCTGGCCATGGCTGGTGAGAACGCCGAGATGCTGCTGACCGACTACATCGAGCAAGTGCTGCAGATGGGGGATCAGACAAACCCTCACGTGCTGCAGGTGGGTCCCGAGGGCAAAGCTCAGATTCTGACAGGATAAAATCTGCCCTGGTTCACGCTGAACCCAGCCAGTGTGACCTTCAAGCCCAGTACGTGTGACAGAGCTCTCTCCCCTCCCCACTCCCTGTCACCATATCAAAAAATGGATTGTTGAAGGCAAACGGGGAAGGGTGAGAGGGCAGATGGGCTGCACCCAGGCTGAGAGGTTGGAGGGGCTCCGTGCTGAGCTCCCTCTGGGCAGGGCAGGCTGGGGACGGGCTCCAGGGACATCCCTCACATCCATAGATTTCTTCTCTTCCAGGCCCTGAGGCGGTGCCAGCTCAGACACAGCATGGCCCTGTGGCAGCTCCTGTGTGCCCACAAGTCTGAGCAGCTGCTGCGCCTCGGCAGGGTATGGACCCCGACCCCCCTGCCCTGCCCTGCCCTGCCCTGCCTGCAGCTGCTCAGATGTGTGTTTGGGTTTTTTTTCCCTTCACTGCATTTTTAGGATCCTTTTGCAGACGTCAGTCCAGGCTACAAAGAAGAGCTCACCGCAGAGCTCGCCAAGCTCCTGCACGCCTTCCTGGTCCACTCCAGGCTGGAAACCTTCCTGCAGGAGCTCCATGAAATGATCATCCTGAAGCTGAGGCGTGCCCAAGCTGTGGAGGAATTCAGACCCAAGTGGAGGTAGGAGTTACACACCCCAACCCACCACAGCTGTTGTTAACTGAAGCTTCTCTGCCTCTGAGCCCGCACACGGTGGGAGCAGAGCCCTGTCCTGGGGGTCACGGCCCAACCAGCAGCACGAGCAATATCCACACCCATTTCTGGCAGCTGTCACTTCCATCTCACACGGGCTCTTTTGGGGCCACTGCTGGAACACACCAGGAGCTGCTGGCCGTGAGCACAAACACAAAACACTTCTGCAGGCACATGGATAAAATAATAATAGAAGCACAAACTCATTAAGGTTGGGAGAAAACCTCCCCGATCATGAAGCCCAGCCTTCAGGGATAGGCACAGTTAGCTCTGCACAGGCCCCAGCGCTCAGCTCTGCCCTGCAGCCTCCCCTTGCTGGGCTCTGGGCATGCAGCTGGCTCTCTAACCCCTCTCACTGCACGCACCCCTGTTCCATTGTGTCTGTGGAGTGTTTTGGGTGGTGCAATGCACCGATACCGTGGCACCTGTGGTTTGCTGCACCCCAGCTATTCATGCTCTTCTACTCTGTCTTCCAGCCTGAAGGAATCACTCTTGCCTTACCTTTATGCCAAAGACTCTGAATTAGCTGTGGAGCTGGAAGACACGTTCCCAGACAAGATTCTTCTCTCTCATGCCACTGCTACCTGGAAAGCAGCTGCTCTCTTCAAGCGGGAGCACAGGGAAAGTTAGGACAGGACACTGCCAGGCAATGTTGGTGCCACAACTTCAGGAACTTTGGGCATTTGTTTGGGGTTTGTTGGTGGTTCTTTGGGTTTGGGGTTGTTGTTCATGTGCTGTGAAGAGGAGAGGTGGCAGTGGAGGAGGAAGGTGAAATAGCCCCAGCCAGCTCCGTGCATCCTGGATCCTCACAGCCCCAGAGCCACTGGAGGAATATGAAGGACTTTTTTTTACAAACCACGGTGCCCTGGTGCTGGGACAGGGGCTTGTGTTTCTCAGGCTGCCTTTCCCTTTCCCCTGCCCCTGCGTTGCCAGCACCGGGATGCAGAACCAGCGCCTGCTCCCTCCCACCGCGCTGCGGCGGGGCCAGGAAGGAAAACAGGGAGCCCTGAAGGACGGGGCTCCTTCCCTGCCTTAAGCCCGGCCCCCCCGCCTTGTCCGGGGCCGGGCCCTGCTCTCCCCCCTCTCCCTTTCCCAATAAACTCGTTCAGCTCCGCGGCGGCTCCCGGCTCCTTCCCCGCCCGCTGCCGGCCNGGCCGTGTGGGCACCGCGCGGGGCCCCCTCGGGCAGAGCCCTCCGGTGGGGCTCTGGGGGCTCCCCGGGAGCGAACGGGGCGCGGTTGGTGCCGGGCGGGACGGGGAAGCCGCTCCCGGGGAGGGGACCCCGCTCTCACCGCGGCGCCGGGGGTCTCGCAGGGAGCAGGCTCGGCTGAGGGCCGGCGTGGTGGAGGAGGACACCGAGGAGTGGCAGAAAGATGCCCATTTTACCGGGCTGGAGAGAGTGGGAGGTGTGGATTTGTCCTACATCAAGGGGGACGACAGCCGTGCCTGCGCCTCCCTGGTCGTCCTCAGCTTCCCGGCTCTCGAGGTACCGCGGGCAGCGCCGGGGCTGCGTCCGGCCGTGCCCGAACCACGGGGCTGGGAGGCAGCGGTGGAAGGGATAGTGGAGAGAAATCCTGCCCTGGGAGGGTGGGCAGGCCCTGGCACAGGGTGCCCAGAGCAGCTGTGGCTGCCCCTGGATCCCTGGCAGTGCCCAAGGCCAGGCTGGACATTGGGGCTGGGAGCAGCCTGGGACAGTGGGAGGTGTCCCTGCCCATGGCAGGGGGTGGCACTGGAGGGGGTGTAAGGGCACTCCCGACCAAACCATTCCGTGATTCTGTGTGCGTTCAGCAACCTTCCAATTGAGTGTTCCCAAGAAAGATAAACAGAAACAAATATGTGTAAGGATTTAGACAGAAGTTCAGGAAGGTGTGATACAAGCAGCTCCCAGCTGCAGGGGTGTTGTAGGATGGCTGGGAACTCACCCAGGGGCCAGAGGCAGCTGCAGTGTCTGTGCAGGGGTGCCCGTGGGCAGAGGGGGGTGTTTGTGGTGCTCCAGTGCAGAGTCTGGTGTGTGAGTTCGTGCTGGGAAGCAGCTGATGGTCTGGGATGTGACACAGGAAAGCTTTTCCCACCCCGCCGTGCATCTCACATCTCACAGTCACTTCACTTGAGCTAATAAAGATTTTTGGTCTCTTTCCCAGCTTTCAAAATGATATAAAAATCATCTTTAAAAGCTCTAACAAGCAGAGAAATTAAGTTGGATGCTGTCTGCTGGGATTTTAATGAACCGAATCTCAAGTCCTGCTGTGATCTGCAGGGCAGGGCAGGAATAATTTTCTTGTGCTGCCTTACAAGGACCCGTCCCTGGGTTTAAAAGGGATGAGCAGAGGGGATGTGAACCGGAGGAGGAGCCTCTGGAACATCCAGGGGCGCTCTGGCAGCGCCCCGAGGTCCTGCCTGTGCCTGCTCCAGGTGCTGTACCAGGATTGCCGCATGGTGGCCGTCACTGCCCCCTACGTGGCCGGGTTCTTGGCCTTCCGAGAGGTCCCTGTCCTGGTGGAAGCTGTCCGGAGGCTGCAGCAGGAGGAGCCCCAGCTCCAGCCTCAGGTGGGGTGTGTTTTCCTTGTCCCGAGTGCAGAATCCTGGGAAGGGTGTTCTCCCTCCGGAGCCCTAGCGGGTGGGGCGGGAGGGGCAGGGTCAGGGCCGTGCTGGAGCATCCGTTCCCTTTCCCTGGGGAGCTGGGAGCAGCCAGGCCTCCCGTGGCAGCGGGAGCCCCGTGGTGGGTGCAGAGCGCTGCCAGCCCCACGCTGCTGCTGCTGCTTTAGGGTCAGGCACGGGCAGGGAGAACCTTACAGGGAGAATTGAACCAAGGGAGATTCCTCCTTCCCCCCAGAGCCAGCATCCCTGGTTGCTCCTCGGAGTGCTCTCGGTGCCCAGGAAATAACATTTCTGCTTTGGCTTTTGCAGGTGCTGCTGGTGGATGGGAATGGCCTGCTCCATCCCAGAGGTAGGCTGTTCCTGGAGAGCCCTGCTCTCCCGGTCCCCGTGCTGCTCCCTGGGGCTCCCGTTCCTGCTGTGCTGCACTCACAGTGGCTGGTCGTTGGCAGGGTTTGGCACAGCCTGTCACCTCGGAGTCCTGACGGACCTGCCGTGCGTCGGAGTGGCCAAGAACCTCCTGCAGGTGGATGGCTTGGTCAGGGACGAGCTGCACAGGGAGCAGGTGAGGCCAGGCTGGGATTTAGTTCTGGTTTTTAATATCCCGAGGGAATTTGGGCACCACGTACAGTGATGTGCCAGTGACCTGACCTCGTGTGTGTTCATCCCCAGGTCCGCTCCCTGCAGAGGTCAGGAGAGACGTTCCCACTGACGGGCGCTTCGGGGAAGGTGCTGGGCATGGTGAGCTGGCCACTGGTCACTCTGCACGGTGGGGCTGTCTCAGGGGTCCCGTCCGGGAGGGCAGGTGTGGACAGGTGACCGGTGACACTGCTGGCCCCTTCCCGACAGCTCAGGTGCTCGTAGGGAGTTGGCAGCTCAGGTGTTGGGAACATTCCCGTCCACGGCTGTGGCACCTGAGGTGCTGCAGCACCCTGGATTGTGAGCCCCAGTCTGGGAGAGGTGCCAGTTCCCTGGCAGCTTCCCGGGATCAGTCTGGGAGCGTCTGACTCAGAGCAGAGCGGGAACAGGCAGCTGTAAGACACTTCCTGTGTGTGCTGTCAGCCTGTACTGGCTCATCTCCCTGCATCCCAGAGCAGCCCGAGGCGTTTGGGGAAGGGCCACGAGGGACAAACAGTCCCTGGAGGAGACACTGGGATGGAGAAGATGTTCAGGAAGGCTGGGGGCTGCAGACACAGAGCCACCACCCCACCACAGGGGTCTGGCTGGCTCCTACTTCCCCTGCCCCTCTGGGTGTTGTTCAAGTGAGCCTCTTCAGTGCCTGATCCCTCCTTTCTGACTGCCCAGGTGCTGCGGAGCTACAACAACAGCTCCAAGCCCCTGTACGTCTCCGTGGGCCACCGGGTGAGCCTGGGCACGGCCGTGCGCCTCGTCAGGGCCTGCTGCCGCTTCCGCGTCCCGGAGCCCATCCGGCAGGTAGGGCCCTGCGGCTCGGGAGGGCACGCGGGAGCAGGGGCAGGCAGCCCCTGGGGGGTTCCAGAGCCCCTGGGGGGTTCCAGAGCCTCCGTTTGCCCCTCCTCTGCTGCTGACACCCTCCTGCTGGGCTGTTCCCCCAGCCCACGGTGGTGGTCACTGGTCCTTCCAGGCCTGTTCTCCTGAGGCAGAGCCCAGCAGCGTTCCCAGCCCTGCCTGCACGCCCAGCCTGACTGATTTCCTGCTTCCTCTCTGCAGGCAGCTCCTGCAATGCTGGTGTTAATCCCCAGGAGCTGGGAATGCGGTTTTCCCGGGCACTTGGAGCCCAGCACAGCCCGCAGTGCTGCTCCTCTGAGCCCTTCCCGCTGCCGCACGGAGCCGCCAGCCAGCAGGTGACAGCACTGCATCACTGTCACCGAGCTGCAGCTGCCACCGAGGCTCGGCCTCGGCCGGTTATAAATCGCAGCAGAACTTGGGGAAAGGCTCTGGAGAAGCTCAAAGCCTTTGGGATGTCTGGCCTGGCAAGTGCTTCCCTTCTCCCCGAGGTCACTCTACTGTTGGTGGCTCCACAGCCCCGAGCCAGGAGTGACCCCAGGGCCTGCCCGGGTGTCCCTGTCCCTGGCACTGCCCTGGGACAGCCCACTGGCATCGCTGCTGTGCCGGGCTGGCGGGGTCAGGGGTGTGCCCACCTGAGCAGCCCCCAGGGCAGCGCTGGGTGACCCTGCTGGGTGCTGCTCCAGAGCTGCAGTGTTCCCTGGAACTGAGACTCTGCTTATAAACCACCCCAAAACCTTACTCCTTGGAGCAAAACGAGCCTTGGGGTGTCCATAGCAGAGCTGGAGTTTCCAGTCTCAGCCCCAGCACCTGCCAGACCCCGGAGGAGGCCGGTGGAGCTCCTTATGTAACCTGCTCCAGCCGGGGACAGCTGCCTCTGCAGAGCTCTGAGCCAGCTCTGCAGCTCGGTGTGTTCAAAGGGAAGGGAGAAGCATTCCCTTTGGAAACAAAAAGGTGTCTCGGAGCTTTTCATCACCCTCATTTCGCTTCCAGACATCTCCAGGATTTGCTCATGTTCGGAGACTCTTCCAGTTCTCTGTGACCTTTTCCTTGGAGTGATGGAATGAATTATTATCACTTTGCTTACAGAGAGATGAAAAATCCAACAGGGGAGTGTGTTTACTCTAGAGGGATGGCAGGAGGCGAGGACACTCAAACCTTCCTATGGCACTTGTCCCTGCTGCACTTCCTCTGCATGGTGACTGCCACAGCTCTGGGCACAGGCAGAGCTGAAAGCCTCGGCTCTTGAGCTCCTGGAGCTGGAGTCAGGAAGCAGGAGGCTGTGGGGAACCCTGCCACGGGTGGCTGACTTTGCCATGGTGTGTGTCCGGAAGTTGCAGAGCTGATAGGTGAAGTGCTTACAGGTTTCCCGGTGTCGGGAAGGACCTGTGGATCATCAGGTCCTGGTCTGGAAGTTGTGGCAGCCCTGGAACTGAAATGGTGTGTGAGAGCTCAGCTGCCCGCAGCTCCTGAGGCTTGTGTGAGGGCAGCACGGGCAGTGTTCTGTGGGGACTCAGGCCTCCTGCTTTAGGGAATGTGGTGCTTCCCAGGAATGCAGCACTATCCAGGCAGGGAGCAGGAGGGATCCATTTGCATTCAGCCCACAGTGTGGTTGTGCTGCCAAGGAACCAGCTGAGGTGCAGATGAGAGAAGTGATCTCTCGGAGGCCGCAGAGGGATGAACCTCCCTTGTCACCTGCAGTCAGTATTTACATCCCGCTCACTCCTCGTTGCACGTGCCAGGGCCAGCCCCGTCCAGGGGAGCTGCGCTCCCTTGTGAGGCCCTGAAAGGGCAGGAATTGAGGCGGGCAGGAGCTGCCATCCCCGAATGATCAGCACAGCCCTCACCCTGAGTGGCCCTGGAACCATCCCGAGCCCTGCTGGGCGAGCTGCCCTTGCCTCCTCCTGGCAGAGCTCAGACCCTCCCTGGTGCTTGCCCACGCTCCAGGCCTGCTCGTTCCCGGGATCCCGGTGCACAGCAGGGAAGCAGAAGCTGGTGCCACTCTGCAGCTGGCAGGGATGGCCCTGGGCCCCTGCTCTGCTCTCGCTGGCTCGGGTTCCTGGTGGCTGCTCACCAACCTCCTGCTCGCTTGGTGCTTCCTTCGGCTACCCCTGGCCCCGTGCCCAGCGGGTTTGGGGCCGCAGGAAGGGGCTGCTGGGACAGCCCGAGGTTGCTGCAGCCCACCAGGAAGGACAGGCCTGCAGGTCCCTTTCTGTGAAGCACCGAACACTTGCCCTCAGGAGAATGAGACGAGGCATCAGCCTCTCCTCTGGGACTGGACATCAGTCGTGGCTGTCCTGAGGCTCCGGCTCCCTCTGGGTGCACCCCCTCCGGGCTTGCTGTGCACAGGGACCACCACGGCCCCTCAGCTCAGGCAAAGCAGCCATGCCACAGCCAGCACTCATCCTCTCTGAAAATAGCCCAAATCTGGGAGGATTATTGCAGGACAGTGATCCATTTTATTGATTAGCCCACGGTTAATCACCACCTTAAGCTGACTCCGGTGCTGTGTTAGGAGGGAGCCCTGCCTGGGAACTGCCACCTCATCAAGCGTTAGCTGACGTTCTCAGCAGAACGTGGTTGGGGTTTTTCTTCCCTAGAAAAGCAGTCGGGAGCTGTGCCTCTCCTGCTCCTCGGTCTCCCCGTGGGGACTATTGAGCAGCCTCCTTCGCTGGTTATAAAATCCATCACGCAATCGCTTATCCTGAAGAGTGATCAAAGTTATTTGTCAGTTCGGTTATGAAACTGTCCAATTATAGAGAGAAGGGAAAAAAATCTCCCAAACAAACCACCCCTTATGTAACTCTCTCCTCCTCAGCTGGCAGGAGGCTCTGCAGTTGTGGAGCAGGTTCCAGCAGCAGGCACAGCCTCTGCCGGGGGCTCGGGGCCTGGGGGCTGCCGGGGCTGCAGGAGAGGCTCCTCGGGAGCAGCACAGGGGGAGAGCAGCAAATGCTTCAAGGACAGTCCCCGGGGATGTGGTAACCCAATTTCTGAGCGTCGTCACCAGACGCTGTGAAGCTTTTCCAGCTGGGAAGGTCACGTCGTGCTTTGTGAGTGGGGAGAGACACTCTGCCTTTGAGGTGGGCACAGCGGCTGCTCGGAAGTGGCACAGCAGCGCGTTTGGGAAAGAAGTTTCTAAAAGAGACCAAACTTTGAAGGACTGTAAAAATCAGCTGCCAGTCCTCAAAGTTGTCCACGAGCCCGGGATGTGCTTGTGAGGGCATCAAGGGTCTGCTGCTGAGGCGTGCAGCGCTGGAGGGCTGAGCAAACACCAGAGCGGGGGCAGGAACCCCCAGTGAATGCCCAGCAACACTTTCTCACGGTCCCTGGGATGTGGTCGGTGCTCTCCGTGCCCCAGGCTGTCCTGCCTTGCTGTGGCACTGAGCCACGCAGTGCTCCTGGTGGCAGGTGCTGACAGCGGGGTGGATGGGGCACGCTGGGAGAACGGAGCAGGCACCAGCCAGGCTGCTCAGCCCCTTCTCACTCGCTTTCCTCCTCGATTCCAGGCTGACATTAGGTCCAGGGAGTACCTTCGGAAGCTGCCCTGTGCCCCGCTGGAGGTGCTGGAGGCTCTCCCTGCCGGCCCAGAGAGGTGGGTGTGCGGGCAAAAGGGGATCTGCTGGTGGAATGAGCTGCAGTAATGGCATTAAAGGTACAGGCAGGGTAACAAGGTGAGCTCAGTGAGGGGATCAGGACACGAGCTGCCTCCAGAAGGTGATTTCTGCTCCCTGTGGCCACGCTGCCTCACACGTTGCTTCCGACAGCGCCGTGTCCTGAGCTGGGGAAGGGCAGAGGGGATTTGATCTTTTTTCAGCACTGATCATAAGCAAAGCTCTAACGCCCACAGGTGTGACCTGAGGGTGAACAGAAATACCTGCAGGGAGCCAGTTCTGGCCCCCAGGTCTTGGGGAGGGTCAGAGTCCCCCACTCTTACATAAGGTGGGCTGGTGGGTGTCAGTTCAGGGGTAAATCCGTGGCAGGTCCCCTGAGGTGCGGGAGCTCCTCGTGCTGGGGCTCTGCTGCCTCTCCAGTGGAGTTCACAGCAGCGTTGGGCTCCCTCAGCCCCAGGACCAGGCTGGGCAGACACCAGGGAGCCCTGGCCCAAGAGCTGCTCGGGGTGAGCCAGGTGTGTGAGGGCTCTGGGGGCCCAGAGCTGGGGATGGTGGCACTGGTGGAGTGGGGGATGGATGGTGCTGGATCCTGCTCAGCTCCTCTGTTCTTCGAGTTGTGCCCGCAGGGCAAGGGGCTCCCTCAGCTGCTGTGGTGGCACTTCTCAGCATGGCCAGGCCCTGGGGCAGCCCTGTGAGAGCCAGGCCGGGTGTCCCCAGTGTGTGCTGGAGTTCATGGCCTGCCAGGAGCTCACCCTGGCTGGTTTGGAGGGGAGTGCACCAGACCCCCCACACTCACTCCAGCTGTGAGCTTGTCTCTCACACCCCCTGTACCTGAGCTCCTCGGTCACCAAGTGCCAGTTGTTTGTGCCTGTTGGTTTCTACTTTTTTTTAAAAAAAACCTACTTTCTACTTTCTCATTTTTGTTCCCAGCAGCAAAAAGGAGGCTGAATTGGAGGATTAGTCTGGTGCCAGAAGAAAGTGCAGAGCTCTTCTTCACTGGGTCCTCTCGCGCACCAAGGCCGAGTCCTGCTGGAGGCAGGAGCCCGGTGCCACCCTGAGGGACAGCTGTGCCAGGCCGTGTCCCTCGGGACAGCACCAGCCACTGCTCAGGGACAGTCCTTGCAGTGAATTTCTCAGGGTTTGTTTTCGAGTATTGTTAAAATCTTTGTGTAAGCAAAGGCTCACGTGTGAGTGTGCAGCACCTCCCTGGAGTCCCTGGGCAGCTGCAGGGGGCGATTCACAAGGAGATGTTGAGGCATTTCCACTCCAGAGCCGGCCCGTGTGTCCCACCGCCCCTGTGTGGCACAGACTCCTCCCTCCCGCTGGCTCTGGAGCAGCTTCCCCCGTCCCAGGGCTCTCCCGTTCCCTCTGCACCTCTCTGGGGAGCAGCAGCCCCGTTCCAGCCCCGGGTGGAACAGCCCTGCTGTCCCCTCTGCCTGGAGGAGCGATGGTGTTGGGGGAGAGGATGGGAGAAACCATCTCCGTCCCAGGAGGATGGGGAGGGAGGGAGGTCGTTCCTGGCACACGGAGCCCTGCGGGTGCCCAGACCCCAGGCTGGAGTTCTGGCCCAGCCCCAGCTCGGCCTGAGGAGCAGAGCCAAGAGCTGCTGTGCCCAGATCATCCTCGCCCCTCGTCCAGCCTGCAGGGCCGAAGCTGCTCCCGAGGTGTGGGGTCCTGGCTGGGGCTGGCGGGTGGTTCCTGACTGTTCCCGAAGAGCAGCAGGAGCAGAACGTGCCCTGGGCGATCTCGGCGTGGCTGGGTGAGGTTCCAGCCTGAAGAGGAAGGAGGATGCTTTCCTGGGATGGGGAGGGGTGCTCAGGTTGGGCTCCCGTGAGCTGTTTTAACCTCAATTTTGCATAAATTTGTTGTACAACTTTTGTTCTTTTCTCTGTCTCGGAGCTGCTCTGGGTGGGGGGACAAAACCCAGCCCGTTCTGCCTCCGCTGTGTCAGGGTCTGGGCTGTCCCTCCTGGAACCTGGCTGGGAAAAGGCAGGAAGCCACAAACCCTGGGGCCCATCTGGGCAGCTCTGGGGCTGGCCCTGGGGCTGGCCCTGGGACTGTCCCGTCCCGAGGGAGCAGGGTGGGGACAGGGGCACAGCACGGCTGCCAGCGGGGATCGGTTCATTCCTCATCCCAACCCCACACAAACCAGCGCCCTCTCTGACCACGGGGACAGTCTCCTAAAGCCTGTCACAAATTCGGGCACAAGTGGCAGAGTGGGCAGGGGGCAGCTCCCTCCTCGACCTCATGGGCAGAGCACCAGGGAAATCCCTCTGGGTTTTCTGGTTGCTTTGGCCTGTGCTGGGAGGCCACAGGGTCACCCCTGGCTCATCCCAAATTCTGGGTGCCACCACTCCCACTGCAGAGTCACCCCAGCTGTGCTGAGTGAGGCCCCTCATTTGGCTCAGCTGTGCTGGGGGAGGCTCCGTGGGGAGCAGCTCCTCCAGGCTGGCCCTGGCAGAGCAGGGAGCTCTCAGCACGTGGGACTGTGGCTCTTCCTGCCCTGGGTGAGTGTCTGGGTTTAATCTCGTGTTTAATCTCTAACGTCTGTGGTTTTAATCCCTGATCTATTGGTGACTTGTTTTGTGCTTCTGGTTGGTGTTTGGCAATGGGAGGTTTGGGGTGGGCTGGTCGGGGGAGGCTCTGCAGCCAAGCTGGGATTTGAGTGGGAGCTCAGGAGCTGAGCCCAGCTCCTGGACAGGAACGTGCGGCCGCGTGTTCGGGGTCTGGCGCTGCTGGGGTCTGGGTGTGCTGATCCGTGTAGGGTTGGCCTGCTCAGCCTGTGAGGGACCCAGGGCTGGGCACGCTGCTGTCCTCGGCTGGCCTGAGCCCCCCTCAGCTGCCTCTGCCCAGGGGGGTGAGGAAAAATCAGGTAAAAAAAACCAAACAGCATAAAAAGCCCAAGCACGTGGCTCTGCATCACTGCCCCAGCTTCCCCCTGCGTGAGGCTCTGAACTCCTCTCCTTCCAAGCACAGGTAAACTCAGGTGACTCTGGATTGAGTCACCTGGGGAGGGTTCAGGAGGAGGATGGTGCTGCAGTGTCCTGGCAGCCCCCTGTGCAGCCCTGCTGGAGCCAGGGGCTCTGTGCTCCTGGGCTTGGGGTGTGCCTGGGCCCTGGGATGCTCTCCCAAGTGCAGGGTGCTTAAAGGAAGGGACTAATCTCCGTGTTTGGTGTCTGCTTGTGGCTCTTTGGACACAATAAGGGATTAACTTGGTCTTTATCTAATTGGTTTATAACCCTGGGAAGGGAAAATCTCTTTGTAGTGCTTGAAACCTCTTAAGAGAAACTCAGAGCCTGGAGCTTGAGTGTCCTTCGAAATAAACTCATTCGTGGCTTGTCTTTTTTAACTCTGTTTGCTGGGAATTGGCTTTTCTGGGTGTTAAATTGTTGGAGTCAGAGGAAAATACTTACTGCTGACTGCTTACCCATCCTCCTGGTGTCACCAGGGGGGTTTTCTCTTCACCATTTCCGTCTGTGACTGGTTGGGAGTCTCTGGAGGTGTCCCAGGGCTTGGTCACCCCCCAGTGCTGCTGGGCAACGAGCTGTGGGGCTGGAGCAGGGATGTGGCTGCCCAGTGATAGCTCCTGGGTGACAAACTGGGGCGGAATTGGTTTGGGGTTGGGTTTCCTGACTGCCAGGTGCTGAATGGCTCTGCTGCACATTCTCTGGATCTGCTCCCTCTGTTTTATTTGGACACCTGGAGATCAGGAAGGCAGATTCCTGCACCTGCCTTGTTCACCTGGGGGCCAGGGAGAAGGGAGAGGAGATGCTTTAGGGTGTGAGTCTGTGTGTTCTGTGGGTTTTGAGGGAGTCTGGGCGAGCAGCTCCCTCGCAGGTGTCTGAAGCTGGGTGGGATGAGTTCCCACCTCCGTGTCTGGAGCTCGTGGCAGTGTAGGTGCTGCTGTGCAGCCTGAGCTCCGCTGACTCAGGGTTTGTATTTCGGGACACTCCTGCCGAGGACGGGGGAATTTTATTTTTGTCTTATTGGGATTTCCTCCCTCCCTGCCCCCAGTTCTCATTCCTCTCCCCTCTGGCTTGGTTGGGTGGGTTTGGGAGGGGCTGTTTCCCTCCTGATTCCCCAGACCAGGTCCGGCTGCAGGCCAGGTGCTCTGGGTGCTCCCACTGGGTGCGGAGCTGGGCCCAGGCAGCTGAGCCCCCCTCCCTTCCCAGGTTCCCGGAGCATTTGGTGTTCGTGGGGCTGGCTGGGGCAGCTGTGTCCCCTGGCACTCGGAGCACACCCCAGCTCTGGCTCTAAATGGGCATTTTTAGTGTCGGTCCCCCCTGTGCTGGCCGAGGCCTCTTGGCTGCGGTGGCTCCCGGGCAGAGCCCGGGCGTGCAGAGGGAGCTGGGGAACGTCAGGGCTCCCTTGGAGGGCTTTTTGTTCTTTTTTTTGTCCTTTTGTCCTTTTTTTTTTTATTATTTTTCCCTTCCTTTTGTCCTATAAATAGTTCTCCATCCCAGCTGCTCTTCCCGTTGTTGGTGTTGGTTGATCCTCCCTGATCCTCTCACCAGAGCCCCGCCAGCCCCCCAGCTTTATTTTAAGGCCCCATTAATTAAAAGCAAATGAGTGGAATTTCTCTTGACAAGCAAATTAATAGCAAATGAGATGATTATGAGCTGTGTCGTCAGGGTGATGGAGCAGCTTGTGCGGGGCTCAGCCCAAAGCACGCCAGTAGATCCGTGGGGCCACAGATCTCTCCTATCGGGGGGCTGGGGCTGTGTCCCCCCGAGGGGAAGGTGGAGGGGGGGCGGGGGCTGCAGGAGCTCTTGGGCAGGTCAGTAAAGACCCAACTTTTATGGCACCTTCTCCTCTGTGCCCAGGGCCAGAGCGTCCCCCTGCCTGGAGGGGAGCGGGGCAGAGGGACACAAGGAGCTGTTCTGGAGCTCTCTGGGGTCCCACGTGAGCCGGTTCCTTCCGTGGGGACACGCTGGGAGTGCCTTGTCTCCATCCTGGCAGCCCGATCAGCTTTAAAAGCACAAACCGAGGCTGTGATGAATTCCTGGGTTCGTTCCCACCTCGGGGGCTCGATGCGCGATGTTTCCCTAGGAACCCGCTTTTTCCTGCTTGTCTCGGACCGGCTGCCTGGCACGTTGTGCCTCTGCCTGCAGAGCCCCGCTGGTCACTCCCCGCCGCCGCTGCCCGGGAGCTCCAGCACGGATGCGGGGAGTTGTTTGTGGCGTTGTGTTCGGGAGAGCCCCGAGCCGGGGCGGCCCCGGTGAGCGCCGCGCTCCCGGCGTGGGAGGCTCCGCCGGCACCTCCCGGCTCGTGTTTTGACTGGAGCCGTTTGTCTGGTGAGGGAACAGCTCCTGATTGCGCTGGGGAGGAGGAGGAGGAGGAGGAGGAGATCAGCCAGGCCAGGGATGGAGGGAGAGGGAAGGGAGGAGAGGTGGTGCCGGGAGCCGGCTGTGCCCCTGAGCCATCGCATGAGAGAGAAATGTCCGGTGTGTTCCCGAGGAGCGGCGTTGCCCGCTGATAAAATACCCAGCGGTTCTTGGGAGAGTGTTTGGGGTCTGTGATAAATCCGGTGGCTTTGTAACTCGCCGGAGGGATGGTGGGCAGCACCGTGATTAAAGTGCTCTGATTAACACACAAACCTTGTTTGTAATGAGTGGGATTGGGAGGGTGTGGAAATCCAGCTGGCATGTAATGAGGTTACTCCAACAAATTACTCGGATATCAATTACTCCGCTAGGTAAATGTCACCTGCCTTCTCTTTGTTTGCAGTAAACTGGGCTCCAATTAATCTGATGTGGTTCTTGCTCGTGCCTGAACCGCTGCGGCCCCGAGGCAGGGCAGGGCAGCAGCCGGGCTCTGCCCCGCCCGTGGGGCACCATCGGGGCCAGGGACATCCCAGTCCCTTGGGGACAACATCCCAGCGTCTCGGGGCGCTCCCTCTGAGCCGAGCCCCCCTCCACAGCCTGAGGACGAAGCCCCCCGGTCGGGCAGCTCCGTGTGGTCCCCGCGGCCGCCCGGAGCCTCCTCACGCCTCCGCCTGCAGGTGGATAAATTCCATTTTGCTGGAATCGGCTCCTTTCCCCGCCGCGCCGCCGCTGTTCCCCATCCTCCTGCTCGGGATCTGCCGACCTGCGCTGGCACCGCGCGGCTGCGGCGCCGGGAGCGAGGGAAGGGAGCAGGAGCCGCTCCCGAAATTGCAGATGGAGAGGGGAGCGGAGCTGCAGCGGGAGCGTGTCGGGGACGGTGCCGCTGTTCCAGTTCCTTTGGGAAGGGCCCTGGGTGTCGGGAGTGCGAGGCGGGCGGGGCTGGGAAAGGGTCGGGCTGCAGCATCGGGGCTGGGGACTGGGGGGTCCCGGCCATGCCGAGGGATCGGGCAGCCCGGGAGCACCGGGATCCGCCGGCGCTGGGCCGGGGCTCCTCTCCCGGCCCTGGATGCTTCCACAGAGCTCATAAATATTAATGACACCGACATATGGGGGCCTGGGGAGGGAGCAGAAGGGAGCCGAAAGCGTTGCCAGTTGTGGAGCACAACCCATCCCAAATCCAACGCCGATGCATGAAACCTCCCGGGCCCCGGACATGGGGCGGCTTTAGGGGGGCTGGAGAGGAAGGGCCGGTGTGAGCTGGGGGTGGGCACCGTCACCGCGGGCACCTGGGGTCCTGCTCCGCTTTCCAGAAGGAATAAATCAGCACCGCTGTGTCCCTGTGGGGTTCTCCGGCCCCGTCGGGTGCTGGGGGCAGATTCCAGGTGTGTGTGGGGGGGTGTTCGGGGGGTGCCGTCATTCCCCAGCTTCCACAAGCACTGACTCAGCAACGCGAGGGAGCCCTGCATCCCTGCTCCCCCCTCCCCGGCAGGAGGGGATTTATGGGCTGATCCAGACCTTTCCATCCCTCCTTCCCTCGCTGCCAGCCGGGCCGGGGGTGGCCGCTGGTGTGGGGCTGCCCTGTGGCATCTCCCACTTGCACCAGAGCCTCGGCAGGATGAGCAATGCTCAAATCTGCTGCAGGCTATCGCTGACCTAATTTCCAGCAGCGCTGTGGAGTTCGGCATCTGTTGCTGGCAGGGAGGGAAGTGGGGGGTGTGGGGACCCTCCCCCAAATGTGCTGCCCCGGTGCCCCCAGTCCTGGGCAGCGCAGGGGACCCGGGGGGGACTGGGAGTGCTGGGGCAGCACAGGGTGGGCTCTGACCCCGCTGCAGCACCCACTCCTCCCCGTGTGCCCCCTCCTGTGCCCACTCTGCTCCACAAATGCTAATTAATCAGCATAATTAGCTTGATGCTGCATCTATTTTTAATCACTTTTGGAAGACAGAGTCTTCCTCTGCTCCGTGCTCACCCACAGGCTCCCCCAGGGCTGAGCGGGGCTTTCTCGGGGACCCTCCGGTGGGAGATGAGTTGTTATTCCCCTCTGTGCCCCCGGGATGTGGTTGGGATCCCTCGTGAGATCCCCAGCCAGAGGAGGATCCGCCCAGAGCTCCTTGGTGGAGTGTGCGATCCCAGCCCCTCCATAATCCGCCGGGATGAAAAGGAAGGATGGAGGAAGCAGCTGTCAAGGTGACGTTTGACAGCAGCTGGGAAAATCGCGGGAGGAGGAGCCCGGGAAAAGGCTGTGAAAAGATTCCGAGAAGGCAAAAAGGGGGGGCAGGCCCGTGTTCCCAGCGGCTCCCAGCCCCCCGTGGGGGAGGGATGGGGTCTCCCTGCTGCCGGGAGCTGCCTGGGGTCAGCCCCGGCTGGGGGAGCAGCACCTCGGAGAGGCTGCGGGGTGTGAAAAGCAACGTTTGCTCTGGAATTGCTGGTTCCGTGTGGCCCTGGCCAGGTCTGGTTGGGTTCCCCGGGGGGAGGAAGGGCTCGAGGGAGCCCCTTCCCGGCTCCGCTGGCCGGGATGCCCGGGCAGTGCCCCGGGGTGTAGGAACCGATGCTCTGCCAGCAAAGGCTCCCGAGTGGCATTTGAGGGACGCTGTCACAGCCAGTGACTCACGCCTGTGACCGGAACGGTCTGTCGGCCTTGACTCCATGCCCGGGGTGGTGTCCAGCTGCCCGCAGTGCCCCGGCCGGTCCCTGTGCTCCGGCCCTGGCAGCTCCGGGGCCCCGCTCCCCCCTGCCCTCTCGCAGGGATCCATCCGATCCTTCCCCTCCCCGAACCGGGATGTTCCCCCGGCCCTGCTGGGCTGCAGCGTTCGGCCGCCCATCTCCCTGCTCTCCTCCTCCCCCCGTGCCAGCCTGAGGGGGGCTTCTTGGAGCCACATGGTGTCCCTGGGGAGTCTCGGGTGGTCTTTGGCAGCCGGGACCCTCCCCGTGGTGTCAGCACCGGCTGAGCCCCTCGGCCCCTGCTCGGGGAGTTCACGTTGGAGCCGCTGCCTGAGCCCCCAGCAGCGTCATCCATCCTTCAGGATGCTGCTGCTCCCGCCCGTGCGGGGTCCGTGCTGGGGAGGGGGGGATGAACAACCCCCCTCGGCCCCGCTCTGGAGCGAAGAGGGAGGGATTTCTGCAGCCCGACGTTGCTGTGGCTTCCCTGGCACAGCCCTGCCCGGGCGGGGAGCTCAGCCCCCCTCAGTGCTCAGGGGGCTCTTCCCGCCGCCCCCTGCTCCCGTCTCATGCATTTTTAATCCGGGTCTCCTGGAGCCATGTGCTCGCTGCAGCCGGCGCGGGCCGGGCGCACGGCGTGACACATCCGCTGCTAATTAATCCAACAACGGCATTTATTAAGTGCCTCGCACGCCTCGGGCGCTGCGTGGTGATGATGCTCTGGGACGGTGCTGGTCCCAGTGCCGCAGGCAGCTCCGCTCGCAGGCGGCCCCAGGCACTCCCGTGCAGGCAGGGATGTGGGAAAGGCCGTTTCAGGACACGCTGTCTCCGTTTTTCGGGGGTGTTTCGATGTAAAACACAGCAGATTTAATTTTTCATCTCCCCGTCACCTCCTCTCACCCCTCGGAGCCCTCGGAGGAGCTGTCCCGAGCGCGGGGCGCAGAGGAGGCACGGCGATGCGAAGTGCCTGGCGAGGCGTTTCCCTTCCATGTGAGTCTCCAGAGGAGCCGGATCAGAGCTGTAAATCCCAGCTGTGTCCTGCCCTTAAGGACTCTCCCTCGCCCCCGTCGGCATTTCTGAGCCATCTCCCGAGTCCTGGGGCCTGTCCTCACGCAGCCCAAGATCTCCATCTGCTCTGCTGCTCTAAAAGCTCCTGGATTTAGCGCGCTGGGGCGGGAACGCGCTCCCTGATCCCGGCGCTCGCGGGGCGCGGGGGGCTGGCTGTCCCCGCGGGGGGCTGGCTGTCCCCGCGGGGAGCCGGGGCCACCAAACAGCTCCCGGCCCCGAGCAGCGGCTCCCGGTGCAGCGCGAGGTGTCAGGACGGTGTGTGATGGATGGGCCGGGCTGCTCCTCACCTCTCCCAGGATCCTCCCTCCTTCCCGCAGGAGCTGGCGCTGCTGCAGCGGCCGCGGCGCTGGGACACGCGGGTCGTGCCTGGAGCTGCTGCAGCGCCGAGCTGGGATGGGGACAGGGACAGGGACAGGGACGGCCCTGGCTGGGTTTGCTCTGCCTCTCGCTGCCTGAGCTGACTGCACCCATGAGGGTTCAATACCCACGGGGTTTTGGGGGGCTGAGAGGAGTTCGAGGGTCCCTCGAAGCAGCCCCGGGGAGCGCAGGAGGCGATCGGCCGGGAGGTTTGTTACCCGCTGGGTGCAGCACTCTTGGTTCCTGCAGCTCCCCCACCCGCAGCCTCGCCCGCCCTGCCCCGGCCGTGCCACGGCCTTGGGGTGGGGGACAGCCCCACTTGCAGCACAGCAGTGTTTGCCAGACACCCCGGGAAAACCCCAAAGCGCCTGTTAGTGCCATTTTGTCATCGCAGTTCGGAGCGTAGAGCAGCACGAGCCTCTGGCCGGGGATCATCCCCTCTCCTGCAGCCGCGGGTGGGCACTGGGCTCTCACCTTGGCACTGGGCTCTCACCTTGGCACTGGGAGGGCCGAGGGTGTTGTGGCAGCGCCCCAGGGCCGGGGCCCTGCTCAGGGCTGGGGGCTGAGAACAAGGCAGGAGCTGCCACCCGTTCCCTGGGTATAAATAGCATCCCCTTGCAAGGATGTAGGCTGTTCCCAGTGACACGAAACCCAACAGCCTGTCCTTGGAGCAGCTGCTTTTTGGGGGCGGGGGGGACGGCGTCTGCATCGCCAGCGAGGGCTGAGCTGCTCCGAGGGCCGGGGAGCAGCGGTGCCCGGGGAGGGGCTGCCGGGGGCTCTGCAGCGCTGCTGCCTTTGTTGAGCCTGGAGAGACGCTGCTCTGAATCCCTTCTGCACTTGGGGGGGTCTGGAGAGCCGGGGAGGGGGCAGCTCGTGGTGGTTCTCAACGCCCCTTCAGTGCCCGCTGTGCCCCTGTGCCCGTGGCGCTGCCCACCCTGTCTTGCCCCCTCGGCCAGGGCAGTCCCCTGCCTCCTCTCTAACTGTGGGTGAGGGACGGGTGGCACATTACGCTCGGCTGTCCCCGTGGGGCTCGGTGAGCTGCCCTGAGACAGTTCTGATGTCTCGCCTTTCCTCTTGCCCCCAGAAGATTCCTGATGCCGACTGTCCCCTCCCCAGGGCGCCCAGCACTTGTCACTCTGCTCCTGTCCGTGGCTTTCGGTGTGAAAAACATGCCGAGTTCCCAGCCCCGCAGTTTGGCTCGGAGCATCGCCCTTCCCTTGCCCTGTTCGCTGCATTCCAATGGTTATGGCTTGAGGCATCCCGAAAAGGACGTGGAGCAGCCACAGAACAAACGCTCCCCTCTGGGGGAGAAGAGGCTTTGTGGGGGCGGCAGGGGCTGGGGGAAGGACGGGGAGCCCGGGGTGCTGTTGGCAGCCGGAGGTGTGGGAGGTGGCCGGTGACCAGTCAGGGACACCTTTACCAGAGGCCGCGGTGACTGGAGATGAAGCTGGGAAGATGCAGCTGGACGGCGCTCACTGACCCTCACTGACCCTCACCGTGGCCACTGCTGTGACCATCCCTGGGACCATCGGCTGCCCCCGCGAGCTGAGACCCGCTGGCCACGGACGTGGCAGCAGCGAGGGCTGTGCTGAGTTCCGCCAGCCGCGTCCCTCGGGGCTGTCACCGTGTCCTTGCTCTGCCGGGGGAAGGAGGGGGTGCTGCTGTCACCGCGTCCTGCCCGTGCCTGAGGCAGCGGCGCCGGGCTGGACCCACGCGGGTCCCGCTCCCAGCGCTACGGGGGGGTCGGGGGCGATGATTTTCCCCCTCGTACCTTCGGTGCGATTCGCGTGGCGCGGCTGCTCTGCGGCCGGCGTGGGACGGGGGGGGACAGAGCTGGGGGACAGCGCCGGGGGCCCTGCGCTGGCCTGTCCCGTGTCTGTGGCGCACGGGTGGCCTCCGGCCGCATCACCCTCTGAGCCACACGCTCAGACTCCCCCTGGGAGCGCTGCCTTCCAGGAACCGCGTCTGGAGCCCAGCCCGGCTCCCGAGGGACGAGCGGGGCCGCGGGGAGGGAGCCGAGGCCGCCGGTGCCGGGGCTTTGTTGTGATGTCCGCACCGGGAGCGTTTCCCGCAGAGCCCCGGGGGTGCCACTGTCCCCCGCACCAGCCCGGCAGCACCCAAAGGGCGCTTCCAGCCAGCGGCTCCAGGAAAAAAATGCATCGGTTTGTGTGGTGTGTTACATAAACCAGGGAAAGACGTGGTTCGAGGGTACGGGAGAAGGAGACAGCCTGGCAGAGAGGCTCAGGGAGTGCCTGAGCCAGCTCCAGGGGGAACTGGGCAGAGATTCCTGCTTCATACAGGCACAAAACCTTCCTGTGGAAAATGACAAGCTGCTGAGCACTGGCTGCTCGGGGAACAGACACATGTGAGAGAAGCCGGTGTCTTTCTTCACGCTTTATTGTGTAAAAATAAAGTCAACAATTCATGTAATCCCAGCAATAAAATGGAAAAAGCATGAGAATCCGTAGAAACAGTGCATTGTCAGAACTGCCGATGCGGGCCGGATGCGCGGGGTGTCGGAACCCCTTCAAATCCCAAAGGAGACAGAGCCAGGAGTAGGAAAAATGTACAGCTTTGGTTAGCAAAATAATGACAAATTAAGATACATTAATTCTCTCCCCTACTGTACACTATGTACACTGTGTTGACATCACACCCTTTCGTGGTTTTTTTTGGCAAATCCAACGCACCTGGGGCTGGAGGTTAAACCTGTGCCATAGTCTCGCTGTTCTCAGCAGGTTGTGCCTGTGCTCGCCGATGTGAACGGGGGCTTGGGAGGAACTGAAATTAACTCTCGATGGTTTGGGTTTTTTTTTTTCTTGCACCAGGAGCACGGCTGAGGATCCGCTGCCCTGAGCCGTGCGCGGGGTCTCGCTCTGGGGGTGCTGCTGCCTGTGCCGGGTCCGCGGAGCAGCCGAGGCGGGGTCGGCTCTGTGCCCCGGCCGGGAGGGAGCTCCCGGCTCCGCACGGACCCCTCCGCTCCGCCCGTCTCTTTGCCGCATCTTTGGAGTTGGTCGTGAGGCTCTGGAGCCCCGGGTGAATTCTCTGCCTCATCCTCCACTGCCGCCCAGGGCTGCCCTGGGGGGGCAGGAGGGGGGCTGGGGAGTGATTTCTGCAATCTGTAGTACAAACCAGGAGTTTAGAAAAGGAAACCATACAAAATGCATCTGTTATCTCAAAATACGCTTCTTTATCTCTTTTTATCCCGCAGAATCTCAAAGCACGTTTTTTTTTTCTCAGGGAGCGCTAATAATTCTATTTTTTTTTTATCTTCATAAAAATACCCTTTTTTTTTTATTGGTAATAAACTTCCCTTTACAGTAAGAGAAACAAGAGAGTGTATTATCAAAAGCAGAAAGGCTTCAGACCTGTCAGTGGGAGCTGGACTGGAGGGGACGGTAAAGGCTATTTGTCACCAGCTACGGCGCGAAG
>VZTA01012420.1:89185-171467 GCA_013398855.1 Mohoua ochrocephala | reverse complement strand
CGAGCCCGGCCGGGGCCGCTGCCCGCGCCAGGTGAAGGCGCTGCGTGCCCCGGCTCCGTCCTTACCCGCGCGCCGGGGAGCGCCGCTCCCCGCTGCCCTTGCCCCGTCCTCCCCCCCTCCGGCCGGAGGGACCCCCGGCCCCGCTGGGTGCCGGGCTGGACATCGCTGCTCACGTGTTGCCCGGCGCTTCCCCGCCCATGGAGTCTGAGATGCTGCAGTCCCCTCTCCTGGGGCTCGGGGAGGAGGATGAGTCCGACCTGACGGACTGGAACTTGCCCCTGGCCTTTATGAAGAAAAGGCACTGCGAGAAGATCGAAGGCTCCAAGTCTTTGGCTCAGAGCTGGAGGATGAAGGACCGGGTAATGCTCCAGGGCAGGATGGGGTTTGGAGGAGGAGCAGCTGGGGGACAGGTGGAAAGGGAGTCGGAG
The DNA here is from genome assembly GCA_013398855.1 of Mohoua ochrocephala. NCBI lineage: Eukaryota > Metazoa > Chordata > Aves > Passeriformes > Acanthizidae > Mohoua > Mohoua ochrocephala. The sequence continues at coordinate 171,039 of VZTA01012420.1, read as the reverse complement.
CTCAGAGGGCTGCTGAGCTGTTGTCAGACCAAACACGGGGTGTTGGTCCCACAGTTTGTGTCCCAGTCGTGTGGAATTAGGGAAGCCAACCTGCAGATGGGTCAGCAGTACTGATACGATGCCCACGGCACTGGGCTCTTTCAGCAGCTCCATCATTTAAGCTCTTTAAGTGAAACTTGGGCACTTGGTGTGCTTTAGGCCAGACAATCAAATGAACGAGGTCAGAAGGAGCCCAGCAGATGCACGGGGCAGGCCCCGGGCCGGTGGGTGCAGGAATTGCAGCTGCCTGGAGGTGAAGGTGCACGGGAGCTGTGTGCTTTTGGAGCCTGCCAGCAGCTCATTACCTGGAGTGTGGAATGAAGGTGTCCTTGGGTGCGGAGAGACTGAGGTTGGGGGATGTTGGGGGCAGGACATGGTTTTCAGATGGAGCTCTCGTTGTGCTGCAGCAGGAGCTTCTCCTGCCTTTGGGGCCGTGTTGTGGGTGAAGCTGCCAAGGCTGAGAGTGGCAGAGGGACGGCCCAGAGGGGAGTCTGGGGTCCTCTGTTGCACCTCTGTGCCAGCTGGAATGTTTCAGCAAAGAACAAACACAGCACCTAAGAAATGTCCTGGGCAATCATCTGCACTCGTTGTGTTCTTGGGACGTGCTCTGGGTTCCAGCCTCCTCTGGGTCTCACAGTTCTGGTACCCATAACTTTGTGGTTGTGGGTGTTTATAAATTTTTATAGTGACCAGATTTCCGTCACGTCTGTGATCCCCTTGTGACGGGACGGGATCACTTTCTGAAACTCCAGGCTGTAACAACTTTGCAGAGGCAACACGACCAGGCTGTCCCTGAGTCTCAGTGTTCCCAGAGCGGGGATTGTGCTTCCCAGAAGTGCTGAACCCTGAGGAGAATCATGCACTGAAAATGGGACTTGGCAGAGCATTGCTGGGCTGTTTTGGATGTGATTTACAGGCAGCACAGACACCACGTTGGGTGCTCTGCTCCAAAGGGTTCTGGCAAAGAGGAGGCTCTCTCCAGTAGACTGTGGAGGTGTGATGAGCTTGCTTGTCTATTTTAGCTGCCTCTGCCTTCCTGGGATGCTTCCTGTTCCCTTATTTCCCGATCTGCAGAGTTGCCCGTTTCTAATTTGGGAATGACTTTGCCTTGGCTGGGCGGATGGATGGCTTGTGCAGCAGCAGCACAAGCTCGGGGGGGTGACCGGGGGTTCTCCGTGGTTGGTGTTAAATGTTTCACGTGCTTGTTACTGAGCATCAGAGCCCAGCTGCCGCTTCCCGACCCCCCTGGAGCCGCGGTTCCCTCCTCTGGGACTCTCCTGTGCTGTGGTTGTGCTCCTTGCTGCTGCTGCTGCTCTCTGGGAACGAGCTCCGTGGGGTTGGGCCCTGGGTCACTGTCCCAAGATGCTGAGCCTGACTCTTGTGAAAGGAGAAAATAGAAGCGAATCCAGAATGTTTGGTTTAGTCCTTCTGCTTTCGCTGTCAGCTGGAGCCAGATAACTTCATAGCAGGGCCAGCGGTGCAGCTCAGGTGCTGTTTGTGTCTGGGCAGCTGGGTCAGGGATCGCTGGGACAAGCTTGCTGTTCTGTGTAATTACTCTTTGTTTAAGAACAGCTGCATAGGAAGATGCCAAAAGCCCGTAAAGACACCTGAGAGAGGAGGAGCAGCTGATTGGAGAATGCTCAACCTCATTACTTTTACATCTCAGCAGTGATTTTTCACGTCTTGTGTTTTATTCCCCGTTTGAGCTGTCGTTGGCTGTCTCCTGAGTGCTTAATGTGAGATCACAAATGTAGAGCCTGAGCTGGGGAGGGAAGGGGGCGAGGATGGGGTTGGGAATGCTGCACGGCCGATGTCTGTTCAGCATTTCCACCCAGTGATCTCGAGTTCGGCTAACCCTGCGAAACAGTTCACAAATCGAGTCTGGTTTGACCTGGTGTCCGTGAGCAGGAGCTGGAGGGCAGCTCACTCATGCTGCTGCTTTCCCATGGCCTGGCTGGAAGTGGCAGCTGGGGTGTGACGGGTTTGTCCAGTGAATCGAGCACCTGGAGAAAAACCCAGGAGCTTGGGGTGTGTGGGGTTTTCCTGGGAAGCGGTTTGGAGTGGTGCTGGGAGGGCAGTGACCTGGCAGCCTGTGCCGTCAGGGCAGAAACTGATGGGCTGTTCCTTTTCCCCCTTCGTGTTCCTGAACTGCTGTGTTTTGCTCTCTGGCATCATAAATGAATTACTTCTTGTTTTAGCTGTCTTCAGGAAGTTTCCTCCCTTGCTCTTTCCTCGCCTTCCAGCCCTGTCCCCCAGTGACCCGAGTGCTGCTGCAGCCCTGGCAGTGCCCACGGCCCCTGGTGTCCCTCTGCTCCCCCAGCCCGGACCCCGGCCCAGCCCCTCCCTTCCCTGCAGTCCCAGCGTGTGAGGCTCTGTCCCCTTCCCCAGTTCTCTGCAGCTTCCTTTGTCTCTCGCCTCCCTTTTCCACGAGCCAGGGCCGATGGGGTTCAGGTGTGCTCTCACCTTTGGGGTGCTGCTGCAGGGGTTTCCTGAGGGCTGCAGGGGATGTGCCTCTGGCTGCGAGCCTTCATTACCGTGAATTTGATAAATGGACCTGTCACAGCCTAGGCTGGGGACCATCACCTGCCATTAGGCACCCCAGCCTGTCTCTAAATGAAGGAGTTCTCAAAGGTCGACCCAAACAAGGCTCTGTCAGTCCCGGTGCAGGTAAATCTGTGGCATTTTCCCCGTGAATCATGAAAGCCACAGGCAGTGGCAGATTTTGCCTTATTCATCGAGGAGTCATGGGGAGCGATCCGAGCTCTACTACAGTTAGAGGAAGTGATTCACAGGTTTGGGAGTGGAATGACTCTTCTTTTAATCTTGCTTTGTTGCTCTAAAAACCCCAGAGTTTATATGGAGTTGAAGGTTCTTTAGAAGGCAGAGCTCTGATAAGGGGAGAATCAAATCAGCGGAGTAATGAGTGGTAAATCTGGAGAAAATAAGTGAGAATTCACCGGTGTCCCCCGCCCCTTCCTCCACGAGGGCTGCTCTGAAAACATTTAATCCTTCCTCTCCCCCTTCCATGGACTGCCTATGCCATCAAAGTGACACTGCTTTGATCTATTATTTATTTAAAGAATATTTTTAACACAGGAGGGTTGGAGTTATGCTTTGTGTATTGAATTAAATCTCCCAGCCTCGGTAGCAACCAAAGCATATAACTTGATTTAAAGAAAAAGACTCCAAGTACACCAGGTTTTACTGACAAGTTGCTATTAAATTCCGAATATTTAAATTAAGATTTGCTGTATTTATATGGATTTCTAAGATAAGCAGAGAGCAACAAAGATGATTGTAATAGTTTTACCTCGACATTTTTTTTTCCTGCTGCCTCATAACTTCCTGAGTGAGAATTAAATCCCGTTCTTATGAGAAGAGGAATCCGCAATTAGGCTTCTCTGGAAATGCAGATTAAAGCAGGACTGCATACAAATGTGCTTAATTCAGACAAGCAGAGTTTACCTGCCTGCTCAGGAAATCCACAGGAGCGTCCAAAGCCCGTGGGCTGGGTGGGTTTTTGGGGGAGCTTGGCTGTGGTTTTCTCTCAGATCTGGTGTTGGTTGGCTCGGTGCTGTGCTGACCTCCTCCCCCTGGCCTGTCCAGAGGTGGCTGCTGGCAGAGCGTGCCCTTGGTGACCGAGGGGTTATCGATCCCTGGCTCTGCCGGATTTGATAAACCAGGACGTGGGATGTTTGTCTTGTCCCTCTGTTCTCTAGAGAACGCTCTGTAGACGCCTCTTGGAGCGAGTTACCCAATGAAATACCCGAGGCCAGCTTTGTGTTAATGACACCCTTCAGTGTGGGGCCACGGTGTGGGGTGTGACGGGTGACAGGCTCGGGGCCGAGGGGTTCCTTCTTATCTCCCTGTCCCAGGGGCTCTGCCGGTGACACCCTCATTAGTATTTTCATTTCCGTGTTTGTATGTATTGATCGGTCCTTGCCGAACTGGGACACCGTGACCTCGAGCTCTTGTTGGGCAGGGATGGAGCGGAGGTGTAATTAGTGTAATTAGCGCGGTGCTGGGCAGAGCGGAGAGCAGGAGCGGTGCCCAGAGGAGGAGGCCGTGGGAACAGCCAGCTCTGGATGGAGCCCTGTGCTCGTGGCTGTCCCTGTGCCTGCTTTCCTGTGGCCTGGCCGAGCCTCCAGCAGGAGCACGGGCTGCAGCGAGGGCCGTGCCCTCCCCTCTCCGGGGCACAGCCACAGGAGGGAACTGAGCCCTCGGAGGGATGGGGTGGGTGAGCCCTGTGGGGCAGGGCCGGTGTTGGGGATGGGGTGGGTGAGCCCTGTGGGGCAGGGTCAGCGTTAGGGATGGGGTGGGTGAGCCCTGTGGGGCAGGGTCAGCNAGGGCCGGTGTTGGGGATGGGGTGGGTGATCCCTGTGGGGCAGGGCCGGTGTTGGGGATGGGGTGGGTGAGCTCTGTGGGGCAGGGCCAGCGTTGGGGATGGGGTGGGTGAGCCCTGTGGGGCAGGGTCAGCGTTAGGGATGGAGTGGGTGAGCCCGGTGGGGCAGGGCCGGTGTTAGGGATGGAGGGAGTGAGCCCTGTGGGGCCGGGTCAGCATTCCGTGCCAGGAGCCTTCGAACACAGCCCGACACTTCACTTGAATTTATGGGCTTGGGGTTGTCCCGATGGTTTTCTCCTGCTCTCTGCTGCAAGCCGGGGAAGGTTCCTGTTCTGGGAAGTCATTTGCATGTGGAGCAGTTGGCTGTGGCTCAGGGATTCCTCCGACGAGACGGCGGCTCCTGATCAAACGCTCCGCGTGCGTCCCGAGTTATTGGCTCCCGGAAGATCTGAGAGGGCCGTCTAGGAACGGTTTGAAGGAACAGTTTGTAAGGAAGATCTGAAGCCGCATCAGTCAGTGCTTGGGAAGACGGACACCTTTTAAAGGCAGTGCTAGACAGGAGTGGGAATGCCGGGGAGCGATGAGGAGAGGCCTGCAGGAATGCAAAGCAGAGGCGAGGAGGAAACCCCTCGTCACAGATAAATGGGGAATGACATCTGGAAGATGCCTCTTGTCGGTTCTTTTGCAGGTTGTTTAAGGAAAGCAAAGATCATAGGAGTGAAATGTTTGCTTTCTATTATTTTCATTATTTTTAAGGAGTGATTGACAGGGAAGGAAACACCATTTTGGTTCTAAGCATCCCAGAGCGGCTGGGAAGCGGTGTTTGGCTGCTGTGCTGTGACAGCGAGGATCAGCCTGCTCCAGGCTGGAGTTTTTAACCTTGAGCACGGCGGGGCACACACGGTCACCTTGGATCTCTGAGGGCTCTGGGCCACAGCGTGGATGTCACTGCTGTCACCCAGGGGAGCTGCTCGCTGCTCCCAGAGCGGGTGAACGGGAGGTGGCTGTGGGTACCTGGGGCAGGGGCTGACAGCAGTAACTCAGCCCCACGAGCTTGGGAAGTGCTTCTGAAGGGAACACTGAGGGCAGCAGTTCGGAGTGTGCTCTGTGAGGAGCTGGAACCGTGCGTGGGAGCTGCCTTCGCTGGGCAAACGAACGCGTTGGGCACAAAAACCCTCCGAAGAAAATTCAGAGTGTTAGTGCTGAATTTGGAGGTTAGAGAAGGAAAACAAACCCTCAGGAGGAGTCGATCGAGGAATCTAGAGCAGGCTGGCACACCAGGAACCCACTCTGGGCTACAGATGGCTGGAGACAACCTGCAGAGCTGTTGAATTATTAATGTTCACTTGAAGGAGTTCTTTGCATTCTGCTGCTTTTATTGCTGTGGAGAAGCACGCGGAGATTTTTTTTTTTCCATAACAGCTTATTGATCTTAAACTTTACATTAAAAAAAATTCCTTGGAATGGGAAGCTCTTCCTTTTAGATGCTTCACCTTGCAAGTGGTGCAGGAGCCGGAGAGGCAGCAGGGACCTCTGTTCCCCTGGCTGGGGGAAGCCGTGTCCGTGTGGGATAGGTTGGGAATGATCCCTGGGGAGCCTCACGCTGGCTCTGCGGGCAGTGGTGTGGTGGAGTGGAAGGTCCAGGTTCGTTTGCCTGTTCGATACCTTCAGCCTTTTCCCTGGCTGATTCCAGAGCTGCGTTCCTCAGCGGAATGCGGTGCCCGAGCCCTGGGGATGCTGCCCGGGTGTCACCTCTCAGCCGGGAGCCCCAAACGGGAGGGTTGGCACGGAGCGAGCTGCTGGTGTTGCAGAGTGAGCTGAGCTCAAGGGAGAACAGTGTTTCCTCTTGTTCAGTGTTGCTGTTCCTGCTCTCTTTTGGAGATGTCCTTGTTGGAACATTTCGTGGCACGTCTCCAACAGTCGGGAGTTACCTGAGGAACGCCTCGCTGGGTTTGCTGAAGAGATTTGTATTAAATCTGTAAATGTTTGTAGAGAAAAATGTCCCAAGAAAGACTTCCAGGAGGGAATGAATTTCCTGCACGAGCAGGATGGAGCCTCCTGGCCAGTGAGGGTTTTCAGATGAGACTCATATGAGGATTTGGAATTTGGAAATTTGTCCCAGTGTCTGTATTTAATGTCGATAACTCCATCCTCATCTCTAAAATAACGTGGCCACATATATTTCATGTTTAATGCTGACTTAATCTTGTGTTTGCATTAACTCCCAGAAGCAATTTGAACTCGCTGGCATAAACCCAGGCAGGTTTCTAACACTTGAGTGTTCATCTGGGTGATGTTTAAGCAGAAAGTTTTCAGCCTGCAAATTGCAGTGTAAAAATCTAATATTAATGGGGTCTAAAACGTCCAGTCTGAAATGTACCACAAAGTGCAGAATTTCTCATAAATGCACTGACTTGCTCTTGGTATTACTTGCACTAGAATATAAAGCAGTTCTAGGAGTGAGTTACAAACCTCTTTTCACTCAGGCTGAAATGGGCGTCTCTGTCTCAGCCTGGCCTGGAATCCCTTTCAGGGATGCTCCAGTGGGATCAGGTGGGCTCCCTGGCATGATAAAACTCCACGTTTTCAATCAAAGCCAGAACATAATGGCTTTTTCCTAGATGGGAATACCTGCAGATATTGCACTGTACTCACCTGCGGATCTGTTGGGCCTCTAAATGAAATAAGAGGTGAATTAGGAATATTTTAAAAGGTGTTTAGCATAAGATGTGAATTTTAGTGTCAAATGCTTTACTAAGCACCTTCTCTTCCGAGCAGACACAGAGCTCGCTCTGCCCCCGATCCCATTTCCGATGACTTTGGGATGAATTCAGTGCCATCACTTCTCAGCAAGAGCGTTTTGGCCGAGTGGATTTTGCCATTTAAGTGTTGCAGGTTCTGACCCAGAGTTATTAAATCACTTCAAATCGGATGCAGTACGAGCCTGGGAGTTGTGTCCCATTTTTTAACATACAAATGACACTCCAAAGTGCAGAGCCCACAGCGGGAGCTGCTGGGGTTTGGTCTTGAGCCTCTGCTGACGGAGCATTTTGGATATTGGTTTTCTTACAAACTTGCCAAATGTTCTTCTGCTTCATTTTTTAATTCTAACAAAAATCCATGGAAATGTATTCTGATGGATATACTCCTGAAATGGGGAAAAGAAAATTTCCACTGTCTTAATGACAGATGAGAATGGCCTCACACTGCTTGTATTAAGAAGCTTTAAATATGCAGTGAAGTTTCTGGTGTGTTCCAAAAGAGTTTAGCAATGGCATTATTGGGTTTTTTGGGCTCAGGGTTTGGGGGTTTTTTTTGATCAGTCACTTGCACTGGCCCCCAGAGCCCCCCTGAGCCGGGCTGAGCCCCCAGCGTGGGCAGCAGGGGAGGGGAGGGGGGATTGTGCCCCTCTGCCCCTGTGCTCAGGTGAGACCCCCCTGGCAGAGCTGCCCCAGCCCCGGGGCCCAGCACAGGCAGGACCTGGAGCTGCTGGAGAGAGCCCAGAGGAGGCACCAGGATGAGCAGAGGGATGGAGCAGCTCTGCTGGGAGGAGAGGCTGCGAGAGCTGGGATTGTGCAGCCCGGAGAGGAGAAGCTCTGTGGTGGCCAGTGCCTGAAGGAGCCAACAGTAAAGATGGTGAGAGACAATTTACAAGGGATGGAGTGGCAGGACGAAGGGGAATGGCTTCAAACTGCCAGAGGGCAGGGTTAGATGGGATACTGGGGAAAAAATCCTCCCTGTGAGGGTGGTGAGGCCCTGGCACAGGGTGCCCAGAGCAGCTGTGGCTGCCCCTGGATCCCTGGAATTGTTCCAGGCCAGGCTGGACGGGGCTTGGAGCCACCTGGGATGGTGGAAGGTGTCCCTGCCCGTGGCAGGGGGTGGAAGAGGATGGGCTTTGAGGTCCCTGCCCACCCAGGCCATTCTCTGATTCACCCTCAGGATGGATGTGGCCGTGGAGGAGCGGTCGGAGGGGAGAGGAGTGAGCTGTAGTTCTCAGGATGTGCTCCCCGTCAGCAGAACAAACGGTGCAGAGTGTGATGCTTTACATGCTTTGGGGGAGGTGGCAGAGGGGAAATCACCCCATTTGTCTCTGGCATCAGTTCCTGTTCCTCTCGTGGGTTTGCTGTCAGTTTTCCAGGAGAAACACTTATTTAAAACCCCGAACCTGGGAACGGAAAATAAATATCAGCCCGTTCAGCATAAGCCACCAATCAGATGTTACCAGCAAAATACTGACAAATAAGTCAGTATTAGACTGCAAATGGCAAACAATAAATAAATGAGATGGAGAAGATTTCTTGGCAGGACACTTTCTCTTGGAAGGATGATTTATGTGTTTCCATGTCTAATAAGTTATTTGGTGTGTAGTTTGCTGTGTTTCCCCGGGGGCGCTCGGTGCGTGTGTGGCAGCGTGCGACGGTTCTGCCCTTCCACACCCTGCAGCTCCCTGGCTTTGCCGAGGCCCCGGGAGCTGGCAGTGCGTGGGGTGTCCGAGAAGGTGTCCCTGTGGGCAGGGCAGGGCAGTGCCAGGGTGGTTTTGGGTGCTCCATGACACCCTGAGCTGCTCGGGGTGGTGAAGGGTCTGCAGGACCGAGCCGTGCCTGGCAGCTGCCCCTCGTTCTGCCAGCGACTCTGCTTTGACTGGGGACTGTCCTTGACGCTGCTGCAGAGCTCTAGAGCAGTGTCCTTAGTGCTGAGCTGCAGCTCTGGGCATCTCCACCCCATCCACGGGCACTCCCTGTGAAATCCTCGTCAGGGAATCCCTGTTCAGGCTCCTGTTTTCATCTCTGTGCTGGAGAATGCTGCTTAGTCCTGGCTAGTTCCTGGTGTGAGGAACTCCTACGGGATTGCAGGGTTTGTTAGCAGGAACACGGTTTGGGATGAAGCCATAAACCACAGTTCTGGCTGATTTTTCATTCCGTGTTCCCCGTCATGGCCACGGGAGTGAGGAAACGCTGCGGGATTTCTGTCCTGGTGTAGAGCCTGTCCCCCCTCCGTGGTGTGAGTGCTGTCTGGCTGCTCCAGTTTCTGTATCAATGACACATTTATGTGGCTCCAGGGTTTTCCGGAAGTGTGAAATTTGGGACTTTTTTTCCCCTGCTGTTGTGGATTGCACGGAGCACCCTGGGGAAGTGGGGATGTGGGTGGCCTTGCTGCAGGCAAGCCCCGAGCGCCTGGAATCACTGAGAGCCTCGTCACCGCTCTCGCTTTCCTCCTCTGGTTTGGGTGTTGGCATGAGGGAGTCTAGGAAAAAAACCCACAAAGATGTGATGGAATAATTTCCGAGCAGTATTTGCAGCTGGCCAAGGTGGTTTGTCATTGGTTGAACGCAGGTTTTGGGTGCCAGGTGAGGCTGGGTGGGGTTGGGTTGGGTACATTTGGGGTGCCCGGGTGGGAGAACCCCAAGTGCTGCCTGGGCAGTGCCAGGGGGATGTGGAGCAGCAGCTGGAGCCACTCCAGGATTTCTCCTTGCAGGGCTCTCCAGGAAAACTAACACGTGAAGAAAACCAAATAAAAAATGCCCTAAATGGCTTTGTTTTGGTGTGCGTTCGTTTGTTTGTTTTTTTATGGTTTTGTTTGTCACTTGGGGGTTTTTCCATTGTAATTCTTTCAGTTTCAATATTGGAGATCACACACTGCATTGTAATATTGGTCAGGGCCCCTGAATAGCACTGCCTCATGTTTTAATAATGTATTTCAGTTGGACAATGGCTAATTTAAGATGAGTACCAGAAGTTCACTGGTGTCTATTTCCATGCTCAGAAAGAGAAGAATGGGCTCTGGAAATAATAACAAAAAATAGTAACATAGAGTCTAAGTACTGTTCTAATAAAAAATATGAAAAATTTCATCAGTCAGGCCTCGCTTAAAATAGTCCCTATGAAAGAGCAGGTGGGAGAGGTTGGTTAAAACCCCGCAGAAGTTCAGGGGGTGGTGAAGTTTGAGCCCGGTGGAAGTCGCTGCTGTTCATGCACTCAGGAGCTGTGTGTTGCCTGTCTTTGCAGATGAAGACTGTAAGTGTTGCCTTAGTTTTGTGCCTCAATGTCGGCGTGGACCCCCCGGACGTGGTGAAAACGACGCCCTGTGCCCGCCTGGAATGCTGGATTGGTGAGTGCCCAGCTCCCCCGAGTCTCACAAACACTGAGGCACAGCACAGAACTCGCCCTGAGGTTGAGCATTCCCAGGGCTTGAAACTGGGCTGAGCAGGAGGAAATCTGGGACCTGGTTTTTCTCGGGGTTAATGAAGAGTCCAGCTCCAGCTGCTGCCATGGGTCATCTCTCCTGCTGTGTTCTGAGATGAGATACCATGGAGGAAAACAGCTGTTAATGAGCTGCTTTGCTTCCTCGTAATTATTTTAGATTTATACATATCTGAGGAAATCTCTGAGCAGAGACACCTTCAGAGTGCTGGTGTCTGCAAAGCTTTCAATCCCCTTCTCTGCCTCACCCAGCAGAGCGGTGAGGTTTGTGAAACACCTTGCTGTGTTTTGAGGTGGCTGCTCCAGGGCTGTTTTAATTGGAATCATTCAGAAGACCTGGAATTATTCCCAAGGATGTCTTGCCAGCAGTTCCAACACCTGGGTTTGCTGCTTTCATGCAGCATTGCACTGAATTCCTAGCTTTTCTGTGAAGAAATTAAAAGTTCCCTTGGTTTAGGAGAAAAAAGTCTAATTATCGAGATGAGACAAAACTGAAGTAGTATTAGAAGGAACTATCTTGTGTGCAGAAGCTTCCTCAGAGAGATGTGTTTTTGTCTAGGAATTGGGAATGCTCAGCCTGCAGCACGTCCCACGCCAGGCACTGTAATCCTCAGCTCGGGGCTCAGACAGGCCCCGGGAGCAAACTGAGCGCTGCACAAACAGAATTTCTGAAAAAACTTTCAGAAGATTTTCTTGCCTTACCTGCTTTGCGAATCAGAGCATCTCAGGTTTTTAACCTAGAAACGCTGATGGCTTTAAAGCAGCTGAAAGCCCTGAGCAGGCACAAAGAGGTACCTGAGAGCAGTGCAGAGAACAGCCCTGATGTCTCGTTGATGCACGAGCACAGGAGCGTTGCAGAGTCATTTAAATAAAGTCATTAGTGCCTATCATTAGCAAAGAGAATTTCGAATGCAGCTTTGTAATTAAATTTTCAGCGTGTTTGTGTACACAAGTGCTCCTTCCACTTCCAGCCAACTCGAAACTTCTGAGAAAGGTAATTGGGGAAATCTCTGGTGTTTTTTCTCCCGTCAGTCTCGGGAGCAGGGGGTGCAGCAATGTCTGTGCCACGTGGGCAGGGTCTGGGGGACTCTCCGGGGTGCAGTGGCCGCTGTTCACACCTGAGCTGGGGTCACAGCTGGTCCCCCCCGGTGACAAATGGCCACTGAGCAGAGCCACGTGCAGGTCCTGCTGCACCTTCCACGTGCTTTTATTCCTTAAAGAGAAATAACTCCCAGAATCCTGCTTTCATCCTACTTTATTACATTTTGTTTCTAACAAAAGTATATTTGCAAAAATTGGGAAAAAAAACCCCCTTCATTGATCTGGTTTAGTGCTTTTAAAATAATTGATATTAAATAGCAAAATATTAGCTTGTAGGGTTTTCTAAAAAAAACCCCCTTGTTAATTGTTTAATTATATGTCCATGGTGTTTGAATAAAGCTCATGGGCTGGAATTGTATTGCTGTGTGTGGATTGTGGTAATTATCTAGCAATGAAATTAACTTCTTAAATATTACAAATGGCACACGATCTCTGGAGCAGGGGAAGCAAATGAAGCGGGATTTTGCATTCATCAACAGAAAATGTTTGTCATCAAATATTTAACCAATTTGAGTTCTTGTCATTATTTACAATAGAAACCTTATTTCATTATTAAAAGAAACAAATGTAGTGCCTCTCCTGTCTTTCAAAACAAAATTGTGTTTAGCACCTCAGTGAGAGAAATCTTCCACATTTGGCAGTCTGTAAAGGAACTGGATCTGTGTTGGACTGAAGAGTTTGGGGATAATTTTGGGGTGTTGCCCCCACGTAAATTCCATGAGGAACAAGGTGTTTATGAGTTTGAAGCTGATAACGAAAGGAACCTGCATGAGAATCTCCCCCAGTGACCCGAGTGATGCCGCCGGGGTGAGAAATGCTCCTGTGTGTTCTGTTCCCAGATCCTCTGTCCATGGGGCCTCAGAAAGCTCTGGAGACCATCGGGGCCAACCTGCAGAAGCAGTACGAGAACTGGCAGCCCAGGGTGAGTGTTTGGGTGTTCCTGGGGCTTCCCTGCTCTGGAACCTGGGCGGTCACTGCTCCACTGAGCCTGGGGCTCCTGCTTGGCTTTGTTCTGAGGCGTTTCTGAGCGTGTTCATGTCTTGGAGCATTGATGGCAGATATTAGTGTACAGCTAAGACAAGAGAATTTCCTTTTGCATTTTTCCTCGTGGCACATTGACAATTTTTAAATCTCGACAGCCCGAGAATTTAGCAGAAAATTCACAAAGTGCCTGAAATCAAACAGGAGAGTAAAGCATCTCGGAGCAAAAGAGAAAACGAGCCCTTTCCTGTGCTCTGTGTCAGAGCCCCTGGTTGTGAGGGAGGAGGGACAGGTCAGGAGCAGCAGGTTCCCTGCGTGGGCCTGGTGGAGGCAATCCCAGAGCTGGGATGGTTCCCTGGTTCCTGCAGGAAATCACAGCCCCTGACACATTGCAAAGCCAAACACGTCCTGGTTTATTGCACTCCACAGGGCTCTGGAGCTTTCTGCAGTAATAAAGAGAAGTTGGTGTGCCATCTGCAATAAAACAATAGGAACATTATTGAATTTCCTAGAGCTTTCATATAAATACTAATACATCCAGTTTTGTCTGTTTCTTGGGGGCTTGGAATGGTTGAGGAGTGGATGGAAGGAAGGCAGTTTGGGGAAAACCAGGCAGTCGGGAAAAAAGAGCAAATCACGAAAATCTTCTGAAATAGCCAGAATTCCCTGGCTGCCCGTTCCTTCCACCAGGAGCTGCCTGTCCTCAGCACCTCGCTGGGAATGCTCAAGTGCTGCTGGTTGCTGGCAGTGGATGGTGGCAGCGCTGACCCCTGTGTGGCCAGTCCCGAGCATCGCTGCCAGCCAGTGCTCGGCTGCTCCTGACCAAACATCCCCCTTTTCGCTCAATACAAACAGCTTAGCTGGAAGAAAACTCTTAAAAGGGGTAAAGCATGAAAATTCCTTGTTTCTGGAAGCTCCCAGGCTGCACAGCTGATGGATATTTCCTTCCAGGTCTTATTGAGCCCCTTTCTAAATAATTTATCAGCTTGCCGCTGCTTGAAGTATTTGTTCTGATTAAATTTAAGACGTTGCTTTATTGTTGTGTAGCTACATAAATTTGTGTGCTGCGGGAGTTAAATCCACTTCAGCTGTTGTTTCCTCTGCAAAATCCTGCAGTTAAGCAATATTCAGTCATTTCATGCAGTTCTCAAATGAAGATTGTACTGGGGGACAGGGTAGGAGATGACAGAGCTGTGGGCTCGATCTCTCTTGATAAGGAGTTCTCTGAACAAGCAAAGAGTTCTTGCAACTCACTGCGGAGATAATTGAGGTGCTGGTGGAAAAGTGGAAGGAAAACCAAGACAGGTCTACACTGACACTCCCTTGGGTTTGGGGCTCGAGTTTCACTGGGCAGGGAAGGGGTTAAACCTGAGGGTAACCTGGGAATGGAAGGAGAAAAGGGAGTGACAGTGAAGAGCACAGGACCCGTACTGCCTGAAAACCTTCCCTGGGGCCGCTCCTCTGGCCTGGGGATCTGCGGGCGGAGGGTTGGGAATGGCAGGAGGAGCAGAGTGGAACTGGGGCTGGCTGGTGGCAGGGCCTGGGTCACTGGGGAACACCGGGAAAGGGGAGCCTCTGGCTGAGACAGAACTGCCCAGAGTAAAATACTTGGAGTGTCTGTAGGAGGCTCCTCACATGCTCTGTGTTTAAAACACTTGGATAAGGAATCGCTCACGTTGAAATGGGATTTCTCTGCTGCTGACCCCCTTTCAGTCCCCCCTGCAGAACCCTGCCTGTAGCAGGTGCCCAGCCCGAGCACGGCTTTGCTGTGCTGGCAGGGAGCAGCAAATATTTCCCTGCTGTTGGGGTGTAAATTCAGTTTTCTTGGCAGCACTGTGCCATTGCAAAGGCAGGGACTTGCCTTAGTTTAGGAGTCAAGGGCCTTTGAAAACAGGACTAATGGACTGTGAGCTCCGAGCGCTGCTGCAGTGGGATGGTTTATGGAGATGCAGGAGCTCGTGGGGATTTTTATGAGCAGGAGTTACTGCTCTGCAAGTCCCAGTTGATCAGTGGAGCTGGGCCCTGGGCCCTGCGCTGCAGCCCTGCAGAGCTGGGTGGGGAGGATGAAGGTGTTGTGCTGGCTGGGGCACTGCTTGGAGGGAGTGAGTGCTCTGCTCTGAGTCAGAGCTGAGCCCCAGCACTGCGTGTGGAAGCACCCCCTGTGCCCTGATCCCTGTACGGAACCCATGGGATGAGCTCGGAGTGGAATTGCTGCCCGCCTTCCTCGGAGGGTGCCAGGCTTTGTTCCCCCCAGTTCTCCCCATGGGCATCTCCTCCCCTGGCTCCCAGCCCTCCCTGGACAATCCCGTGCCCTGTGCCTCCATCCCTGTGGAGGGGCTGTGGAGCCAAAGGCTTGGGTTGGATGAGGCAGAGTTTACATCATTCAGGACCTGGTATGAAGTGGTCTGGAGCATATGCTTATTAAATTTGTGTGAAATTACAGATTTTTTTTTTTCCTCTTTGTTAGCTCTGCCTTTTGACCAGGTTCTCCCTGTAACTCTAAACCAACCAGAACACTCACAGGAGTTTTTCCTCCTTCGCACAATCGTTTCGATGCTTCTGTTGTGATTTTACCGGTGCACAGATCCCAGTGGCCCTCCTGCACCAGGAGCTTTTTGCAGTCCTGTCCTTTATTCTCTGATGAACTTTCCCAGTCCTGCCAGGAAGGCCAAAATCCGCAGTTCATAACCATTCCTAGGAGAGGTGGGAGGGATGCAGACACAGCTCCTCCCTGGCTCTGAGCTGCTCTGAGGTCCTGCTGAGCTGTTTCACTGGGATCTTGTGTACAGAGACCTTCCTTCTTCCGTGGAATTTGGGGTTTTTCACATCCTCTGAGAGGTAGCTTGATGGAGTGTGAGAGGTTTGGGCCTCTGTAGGATTGTCCCCAGCAGGGCAGTGATTTGCCATCACCAGGAGCTGCAGGGCTCCTGCACCCTCTGTGCAACAGCCAACACCAGCGAGGCCAAGGGCTTGAAACATCACATCCCAAAGAATCTTCCCCCTCACACCCACTTGCCTGAATAAAGCAAAGTCAATTACAGTATTGATTTTTTAATTCAAGTGCTACAATTTTGCCTCCCTTTTTCTCCTCTCAATTTCCTCCTTTTTCGCTAAGAGAGTCATTTGGGCTGTTTTAATTCTCTCCTGGAACGAGTTGATTTCATTATAGCTGAATGGATTATACCTGAACAGGCATCCCTGGGGTGAAGGAGAACTGTGAGCCATGAATGGGGATGAAAATCCTGGATGGGGAAAGGACTGGGGAAATCTAGAAGACAAGATTAAATAAACTTTTAGAAAGCCTTGGGGAAGGGCGGCTGGAAAGCAAGTGCTGGTGTTTGGGAATGCCTGCAGCTGGAGCGTCCCTGCTGAGGGTGGCACGGGCGCCGTACCACGGCAGCTCTGCTTCTGCTCCTTGTGCAGGTTTTAAAGAAAGGGCTTTCCCCTTTCTCTCTGATCCAGTCTCACCCGTCGTGTGACGCCTCTTGCCTGCGCCAGTGAGCGATGGTCTCTGAGGACACATCTCCTACAACATGGATAGATTATCTCTTTTGTGGCGGGCCTTCAAGGAAACAGTGATTTTTCTGATCAAACGGGGCTGCTTCTCCCTCTCTTCTAGTCTGCTTCCCAACAGTTTTCTCCTAATTTCAAAGGAAGTACAGCCAAAATACTTGAAATGGATCACTGAAAGCCTCTACCTTTTAGTGCATGTTGTCTGTTGTTGATGCTGTTGTTCCCCTCATTAGAGATCTCTGGGCTTTGATTCGGTGTCTGAGGTTTCATTCCTTCATTGCTTTTTTCTGCCTAATTAATTGGGAAGTTGCTGCTGCACATCAAAGGGGGAGCATTTCCTAAAGAGTAACTACTTAAGCATGAAAACTAATTGAACACATGACCTAATTATTGGTCTCTCAGTGAGTCATACTTTTCCTTTATTTCTGTAGGGTTCTTCTTTTAAAACAACAGCAAATACTAATTGCTCCTGCAGAAGAAATACTGTAGAATTCCGAAGGGGAACATGGAAAAACTGGTACTTGCTCTCCAGTAGGAGACATCTGCAGATGTAGGAACATGTAAGAAAAAAATGAATAAGAAGGAAAAAAAAAACAACAAAAAGACAGTGTGACCTTGTTTAACAAAACCAGGTTTTCCTTAGAGGACTATGTTTGTTGGTTTTCATTTCCCAACAGCCTCTTGAATTTGGCAGCTATTTCAGGCTCTGCAAAATTCTGCTGTATCAATCCTTTGCTGTCTTGTTAAAGATCAACTGTCTTCAGCATAAACCAGCAGGGTTTTTTTCAGGGGGAAAAAAAAAGTCTGCCATAGAAGTGGAGTCAAGAAGTGTAATTGTGAAACCCAGTTATTCCTGTTCTCCTCCTGTCTTGGTCAGAGTGCCACTGTCAGCCAGGGGCTGTTCACTAAATACCCCTCTGGAAGCACTGGTCATTTGGCCAGAAAAGCACACATTTCAAGTATGGTAAAGGATGAAACCCACCTTTTAATGCCTTGGGAATATGGACTAAATGCGGCCAGTGGTTGTAGTTTTCTCTTTGGTGGCTCTCCAGGTGATCTGCATCCCAACCTTCCCTCACCCGTGGCCTGGCTGGGGAGAGCACGAGCCCAGGGCTGGGTTCAGAGCAGCCCCGAGGACACTTTGCAGTGCAGCTGCTCTTTTGTGCCAAAACCCCTGAACTGGGGCACCTCTTGGAGGGTGCTGCTGCTGCTCCTGAGCTCCTGAAGCGCACCTGGGATCCCTGGAGCTCTGCAGCCGGGGCTGGAGCAGCACCCCGGAGGCACTGCTGGTGTGCCTGCCTGCACTGGGAGCAGCTGGGCACGGAAGGGCTCCCAGAGCAGGGATCACCGAGGATGTGCGAGGGGGAAGCTCCCTGCTGCAGCTCTGGGTACAACTCATGTTTTAGTGCTATTGACAGCGAGAAAAAAGCCCTGAGAAACCTTTAGCACGCCACTGAAAGTGGAAACTGTGAAATTGCAGCAGTAGTGTGCTTAATACTGATTTCTCGGAGATTCTCCTGGAAAAATGAGTCACAAAAAGGAAAAAAATAGTTGCAGGCATGAAGTGTTGTGCGGAAGCGTGTTCAGGAGCTGCAGGGACCAGGAAGTGGCATTAAGCTGTTCTGTGAGCTGAGCTGTTCATGCACTGCAGATAGCAGGGTCTGGCATTCTGGAACTAAGTCAACAAACTTGCCAAGTGAGTTTAGTGGGAAAATCCTGTGGGTCTTGGCATCCTGCTGCAAGCCGAGAGCTCCGTGGGCAGGATGTGCTGGAATGAAGGAGATCACCCAGCATCTGAACTCCTGCTGGTTTTGAACTCCTGCGTTCAAAGCCTTGCCTTCCACACTTCCTCTCCCCACTTCTGACAATAACATCATTTCACATGTTTTATACTTCATGTCTGTTTTTTGCTTTGTGCTTTGTCATCAAAGTGGGGCCAGAACTGGCAGCGAGCGAGGTTTGTGTTTTCGAGGGTATTTTCCTGTGACCATTGATGTCGGCTTGTCTGAAATGGGAAGAAAGAGCTGATATGAAAAGGCTCTTGAAGAGAAAAGCAGCTCTGCCTGGCAAAGCTGATTAACGTGTTTCTGTAATTACCACCCAGCTCTGGGTGACCTATTTAGAAACACCTTGTCTTTGTGTGTTGGGTGGGGAGTGGTGAATCCCTGGCGTGGGGGACGGGGGGGAGCCCCCTGCAGATCCCTGCTCTGTGTCCAGTGAGCAGCACCTGGATCCTCCTGAGGGGATTCAGTGGCTGGGACATGCAAAGGATGCTGCATTGGGAGCTTCTTGCCACCAGTCACCACCAGTTCTGTGCAGAACTTGGATTAACAGAGAAAACTATTGACGTTTTTATTTCTATTCCTGCTCCTCTCTAAGGCAGAGTGAGAAAAGCCTGAGATGCTTCGGTTTTAACTCCTTTCCTGTGGAGATTAGCAAAGCATAAACCTTGGAATGATTGGTTTTCCTTCTCCTGACTCGTTAAGGTGTTTTTAATCAGAAAATTGCTTCATTAAGCAATTACTTTGCAATCAGAGGAGAACTTGAAATTACTAAGCAATTATTTAGTATTGAGAAGATGAAGTTCTTGCCCTGCAGGGCCCCAGCCTTGCAGCTCCTCCCTGGAGCACGATGCACTCGGGCCAGGGTATGAAAACACCCAGTCTGAGCATTCTCCAGTTTGTGGTCCTGCAGCCTAAACTGGGCTCCCAGTAGTATCCAGGTTTCTGTTTAAGAAACAAGAAGATGCAGAGCCTGAAACTTCAAAGAGCTCTTAAAACTGAGGTTCTAGAGAAGGAATGGAACTAAACTGACAGCGGTGCTTAGGAGTTACCTTGTTTGACTAAGCAGGTTTGAAAGATGTGACCTGGGGTGTACTTAAAATCCTGTCAGGGCACCTTGTGATGTGACCCATGGAGCTGTCACCAGGCTGAGGGTGCAGATCTGGCATATGAGAAGCAGATTTGAGTTCTTTTTGCAATTCCCTTTGTTTAAAAATAAGCAATGATTTCCACAGCCCTCTCAGAACGGTTGTTTGAGCAGAGAGGGAAGGATTTGTACCAAACAGGGGAGGCTGGTGGGTGGAATTTCCGTGAACTTTGGCACAAACCTGCAGCGTGAAGCAGCTTGTAACTGCTGAGGAACACACCTGTCTCGTGGATGTGTCGTAGCAGCAGCTCAAGGTTGGCTGTCCTGATTTCTGTCTTCCCTGTCAACATCAGTTCTCATGAACAAACTGCTCAAAGGCGTTTTTTTTTGGAAGTGTTATTGGATCCCGAGCCTGCACACTGAGGATTAGGTACTTTGGAATTCATTTCACATTGGACTTGAAAGCAAGGTCAGAGACTCTGCAGAGGGAAGGTAAAGTCCCCACTCTGCTGGCTCCAGGCAGGGGAGGGGACGTGCCACGCTCAGAGCTGGCTCCGGCCACCATCCTGTCCTGGCAGCAGCAGGCCCAGGGGCCTCGGGCTGCTCCAGAGGGAATCAGCACGGGGGAGATGGAGAGGGGTTTGAAATGCACCCAGGTATCTGCAGAGGCCTTGCCTCGCACTGGCAAGAGTCTCCCTTTGGCTTAGTTTAGTATTTAAATTAAAGCATCTCTAAGTTACAGTTTGTCTTCACTGTAATGAATATTTTTCAAGTTAGCAATGACTAATAATTTTATCAGTAATGTTTTCTCCTGGCCTGTGGTAACCAGGTTAAGCTGCTGCCTGCAACGTCAATTTGGGATTTCCAGCACACTCCCTTGTACTTAAATATGCAGTTTTTATTATCTTGGCCTAATCCTCATGAATTTGCATCAGGGTAATTTCATGTGCCCGCAGCCTAAAATTAAAACACCTGAAAGGAGGTGGTGGGGTGTTTTTTTTATATAAAATTAAGAAGCTTGGAGTCTGCGGATATGGTTCAGAATAATTTGTGTTTGAATGATGTGTCCAGCCCGAGAGTTATTGTGGCCATATCGGCGTGGGCTTGAGGTGATTGGGTTTGTGATTGATGGGCAGTGGGGATGAACTGCAGTCACTTCAGTGCTCACTTATCTCTGAACTTATCACGCTGCAGGCTCCTGCTGCTCCTTGTGTCCCTGCTCCCTGTGCTCTGCAGCCGACCTGGGGGGGACAGCCCTGTCCTGTCACTGCTGTGTCCTGGTGGGGACAGCCCTGTCCTGGCACTGCTGTGACCTGGTGGGGGATCCTGTCCTGGCACTGCTGTGTCCTGGTGGGGACAGCCCTGTCCTGGCACTGCTGTGTCCTGTCCTGGCACTGCTGTGTCCTGGTGGGGACAGCCCTGTCCTGGCACTGCTGTGTCCTGTCCTGGCACTGCTGTGACCTGGGGGGACAGCCCTGCCCTGGCACTGCTGTGTCCTGGGTTCAAGTGTTTATTATGGAATTGTGCAAACCCCACAGTGTTTGGGTGCAGTTCTAAATCCGTCTGCCCTTTGATGTGTCTCCAAAGCCAGTGTAAATGCAGGATCCTAAATCTTCCTTTGGTGCAAGAAAAGAGCTGTGGTTTAGTCAGTATTAAAATGAATTCATGGCGAGTGGCAGGGTTGGGTTATTAATCACCGTTTTCGATGAACCAGAGAACAAAGTATTTTTGTTTGTGGGTGCAGTCTGTAGTTTTTCACTAGAACAGCTTCCCCCTCAGCAGGCCTGGAAGCGGGCCAGCCTGGCATCACATGGACAAACACTGGGAGCAGCCCGTGGTAACGGAGTTACGGGAAAGAAATTGGTGAGGACGAAACAACTGGTGGTGAAAATCCTCTTCCAGAGCTCTGCTGAGCCCTGCCCGTGGCAGGGACTGCCTGCAGCGCCTCTGGGTCACCCCTGCCAGCAGCAGGCAGAGTGTTCCTGCCCCCTCCCTGCCAGGAATGGTTGTTAATGTGTTGGATGAGTCAGGCTGCAAAACGGATCCTCTCGGAGCTTCCCAGAGACTTCCCTCCATGGACAAAATTAGGGATTCTCCCCCACCTGCCTGTTTTATCAGCAACTCTTTATATATGGACTTTCCTCCAAATCTGTGTTGAGATCTTGCTGAATATCCTCTGGGAATCCAAATGGGTTTATATCAAAAAGATACTTCCTCTCATCTCTGTGCTCTTTGATTTCTTTAGAAAACTCTACAAGATAAGAGTTTGATTTGAGAAGTCTGGCTTCTCATTAGAGATGCTGAATGGGCTCTTCCCCAAAGTGTTTGTTCGTGGTGCTCTTTGTTTATTATTATTCCACCAACGTGCCCAGCACAGAGCTCGGCCTGGATTTCCTCTGGATTCCTTTAAAAACTGATGTCGTTCTTCCTGATGTCATTCTTCCCCCTTTCCTGCTACCCGGGTGGCTTCAAAGGGATTTTATCATCTACAGGTGATGCTCAGTAATTCAGTACTTGAGATAATTCAGTTTATACTTTTTAGTTCCTGGAGATGGGATGGGGGTGTGGGAACTGGGGGGGTCTCACTCTGTGTCACCCACAGTGGCTGGGGATGGCTGCACCAGCTCTGGGCTTCTCAGCTTGCTGAAATTGTCTCATCCTATTTTGGATTTTCCTTTTTTCTTTTTAGTCCATGTTCCTGTTTGTTGTTTAGATGCTCCAGTGTGTTCAGGAGATTTAAAAAGTAAAATATAATGGTGTTGCTTTGCTGTGTGGCACCACATGTTCATCCTGGCTGTGAATTTTTGACATATATGTGCCTGTTTTATGTGTCTGAGCCCCGGCTTGTTCCAGACACTCTCAGGAACACGTTGCATCAAACTGGCAGCTGCCTCATAAAAAGTGGAATATGAATTAGTCCAATTTTATGCTCTTCACTTAAAGGAAAACTTAATCCGGGGTTTTTAGTGTTCCGAGCATCTGAGAAACGTCTCTGTCTGGGGCGGTTTTATCCCTGGCCTTAGTGTGGCTGAACTTCTCCTGGAGCACCAGGGACGGTGAGCAGCGAGCTGGACCCCTGAGCAGCAGGGAGGGTTTGTGTGCTGGGCTCCAGACACAGGGCCAGGAGAGGGGGTGTGGAACCTGCCCACCCTTGGCCCTGGAAGCTGCTGGTTTCATTCCTCTCGGGTTTTAGTCACTTACTTCTTTGTAAGGCTTCTTATATTTCAGTTTTTCCAATGTGGGCATTGTTCCCAAAAACCCCTCTCTTGGAATAATTAGCTTGCTTTGATTCCTTCTAATTAAATCATGTGAAGTAGGCTGGCTGTGTGCACGGCGAAGTCGCAGGTTTAATGTCTTCTCTGCTTTTGGAAAGCGGGATTCGAATCCGCTCCAAGTGGCAGCTGCACCCCGGGATGGCCCTCGGAATTTGGGAAAGCGTTGCTGAGGATAAGGGCGAAGCTGCCTCGCTCTTTGGGATCCAGCTTGGGGAGGCTTTGCCATGGCTTGGCCAGCCCAGGGTGTGGAAGGGATGGATTTGCATTGGGATAACCGGGGTGGGACTGGGTTCCTCCAGGAAATCCCTCCCGGGCGCGCTCTCTGAGGCTCCACAGGACAGGGAACCTTCCAGTCCGGTGGATGGTCCGTGTGCTGCAGGTGTAGGAGTCGTGGAATGGTTTGGGTTGCAGGGGACCTTTCAGGGCATCCAGTCCCAGCCCTGGGGTGCTCCAACCTGGCCTTGGACGCTGCCGGGGATGGGGCAGCCCCAGCTGCTCTGGGCAGTAGTGGGCAGGTCAAGAGGGACCATTTCAACCTCAAGCCCTGCAGCTGTAGTGACTCTATTTCATTTATTGTTCCCACCACAGAAACTCACCCCAGGCAGTGCCTTGCGTGTGCCATTTGCATTTGGGATTCTTTGTCACCCAGAAGCTGTTTAAAAAAACCCAATCTTCAGCCAAATAAAGCTTTTATATCTCATTATAGATTCTGGGTAGGAGCATCCTTCTTCTGCAAGGAGGTGTAAAAGGCAGTTTCAGTATAAAATACTGAATGTTGGAGTAGTTTCTTCTGTGGATAAATTTGGAACACATTCAGTAAGGTATCTTAGGGATAAAAGGGGAGTGACTTCAGGATTTGTTCTGCTGAATGAGACGAGGATGATGTTATACCTTGTGAAGAGCACAGGCTCTGGATGCCAGCAGAGACATTTGTCATACATTTTTCATACACTTTGTATCTGCTGCACCTGGGGTTGGGGTTTTGGCGTGGAATCACACACACGCTGTGGTCTGAGTCTTGTGGAGTCTTCCTGGAACAAAGACTGAGGTCTTGGGCTGCAGGAGAATGAAAGAGGAAGACTTGAGTTTTATAGCTTTGATGAGAAAATAGGTTTATCCTCATATTTTCTTAAGGGGAAAAAATCCACCTCCCTGACGAAAGAGCCGTGCTGCTCCAGCAGTGCCTCTTGCCTGCTGGGCTGGGCTGTGCCAGTGGTGATGGGAACCTGGCCTGGCTTCCAGAACTTTCCATTGCCCCTGAGAGCTGAGCAACATCAGCAACTTCAATGCCCTGTTCTCACACCGTCACCTCTGGCACTCTGCATTCCTTCCCTTTCACGGGACCTGATCCTGAGCGGAGTTTCCTGGACTCAGCAGCTGGCAGGGCGAGCAGAGCCGAGGCTGGGAGGTGATGACGAGCCAGTTTTGGTGTCTCAGGTGACAGCAAGGCCCTTTGGCACAGCCACGGAGCTGCTGCAGCCCCGGCTCCTCAGGAAAGGGGCTTCTGCATGGGGCTTCTCCTCAGTGCCGGACTTATGTCTTGGCCCCATTAAAAATTACAGGAAAACCTGGAATTGGGTGAAGTTTCCAAAGCAGAGCCATTAATTTAAGCTCAGACTCCAGAGGACTGTGGGAATTTCTGCAGCCAGCGCATCCTGACGTTCCCGTGGGGTAGGAGTTGATGAATCCTCTGAAGGGGTTGTTCCCCTCCGGACAGACTCGTGTTGGAGAGGTCACTGCTGTGCCCTGCTAAGCACGGAGCACCTGGATGGTTTATTTTTGCCTTTGGAAGGAGTAAACCCCCTGTGAAACAAATGGACAATCATTTGGGAGGTCATTCTGTGTGGGGGTGTCAGGGGATGACCGGCACCGCGTCTTTGGAGTGGCACCATCCCATCCCACTTCCCATTTCAGCATTAAACGTGGGTAATGTCCACATAAAACCACTTGGTGCTACCCCCAAACTGGTTTCTTTTCCTGGTTTGGGTGCCAAACTCCTTTCTATGGAAACTCCTCCTATTTCCTGCAAATTTGTCAGTACAGTGTTTCATCAGTCCTGAAGTTTCAACACCGAAAGGTGAAACGTGTTAAAAATTCACATCCCGACTGTCACAAGCGAGCGGGGACAAGCTTGGCTAAACCAGCAAGCGTTTCACAGAACTGTGGCAATAAACAAGCAAAACTTTTGCCTTTGCCTGCGTGAGCAGAATAATGAGAATCTCCTGGATGGGGCCACCCCGTTCCCGCCTTTGACAGGAGCTGTTCAGTGAGACGGGAGGCGAGCAGGAAATCACATTGCCACCCAAGGGCAGCTGCCGTCCCCGTCAGCGCTTCCCTGCCTGCCCGTCAGGGCGCTGCGGCCGGGCTGGGACAGCTCTGCTGCTCCAGATGCACTGTCCAGGGGGAGGCTGGAGAGTCCTGTCCGTAACTGCACCGGGAAGCTCGGGCTCCTCCCCAAACACCAGGAGATACCTGCCACCAGCACCTGGTGGAAGGCAGGGAGGGCAGCGGGGTGCCCAGGGCCAGCTCGGGAGCTGGGCAGTGGCTCATACACCCAGGGGAGAACAACCCCAAGTCTGGGGGTGTGTCTGTGATACAACGGGAGCTGCTGAGGCTGAGCCCTACGGAGCTGTCGGGTTTTGGCTGGGCTCTAGTGCTGGAAAGCTCCTGCTGGGAGCTGGAAGGAATCGGCACCTTGGCAAGGAAGGTAAAGGAGTAACAGTGGGAGGAAAGGAAAAGACAAAAAAGGCACTACCTGGGCTGGTGTGTTACTCACATTCCTGGTTCTTGTCATACCTAAAACTCCCACCTGAGCCCTGAGCTGGCAGGAGGACTCAGACCGTGCTTATTCACAGGCTCCCTCCCCTCCTTCCCCTTCTCCTCGTCCCCGTGTTTCTCCAGGCCCAAATGATCTGTTTGCAGTTTGGAAATTGAGATCTACAGACTTTAGTTTTAGAGTCTGAATCCACCTCCATTAACTGCGAGCTGTGTTTAATATTGATGCTCTGGGGACGTGAGGAGGGATGGAATGAGCCTGTTCTCCTGCGGAAAAAAAAGCTGAAATTCCCCAGCACTCCGGTTTGGGTGGCTGGTGAAGCTGCCAGCAGCCAGGCTGGGATTTAAGGGGCACATTTTTGCAAATCAGTGTCTTCATCACTACTCTGAGTGCAGAGAGGAGGAGGTGGGGGATCCGTGGGAAGATTAATGCAGCCTCTTGGCTTTCCTGAGTGCTGAGGTTCCCAGAAAGGATGAGGGTGTCACATCACTGCTTCTTGCTTCATATTTTTCCTCCTTTTGCTTGCTTTTCTTGGGTGTTGCCATCGCTAAATGCTGCCATTCATTGTTCCCTCTCCCCTGCTGGCTGGAGACTCTGGCTGTTAATTGAGCAGCGCCGTATCTGCTCTTCAGGCTTCTCAGATAAACAATTTAAGTCCTTCATCCTCTTTTACTGTGGCATTTTAAGACTTTTTTATCTTTGGCTGTCATAGAGAAAAACCTAAAAAGCCCAAACTTCGGCCTTGGTTTGGTTTATAAACAGGCTCCCAGTGGCAGGTTTTGTAGAGGTGTGTTTGTCCTGCTCTTAAACTTGGGTCTTTATTTCAGTACATCACACTGAAGGTTTTTACTGTGATTTCTGGGGTTTCAGTCTCTGCAGCTCTGGAGAAGAGAGAAAGAACCAGGCTTTTGCCTTTCAAAGGGCAGTTGAAAGACTTTCTGTTATTATTTGGCCTTACTTCAAAAAAATGCACTTTTGAGCGTGACAAACCAGCTCCTACCTGGGTGTCTTGAACTCAGCCAAGTTAAAACAGGTTTGAAGCTTTGGGGTTTTTGCCAGTTTGATTTCTCCTCCATCACAGCAATGCGCTCTGAGTTCAGTGCTCCTGGGAAGGGTAACGGGGAGTCCACAGCCACGGCTGGGGGAATGCACCAGTTTTTCCCAAAGCAAAGGGCAGTTTCCAAGGGCTCTCCATCACTGTTCCCCCTTCTTACCCAACTGTGTGAATGTCAAATTCCTGGGCCTTTTGTGTCCTTTCGTCTCGAGAATGGTGTCGGCCTGGACAATTTTCTCTCTTTAAAAGAGGGAATTTGTTCAGCTGGAGGCGTAGAGGATCTGAATTGGAGGATTAAGTGAGGGGCTAGTTTTGAGGAGGGCAAACAGATTTCACCTTCCTGAGGCTTTTTGAATATTAACAATTTAAAAGTGAGTGAGCCGGGTGGGAGCTGGGAGCTGTGCTGAGCTCCCTCCAGCCCGTGCTGTTGCTGTGTGTGTGACAGTCCCACACAGCCACGCTTGGTTTATTCAGCCCCCTGTCACCGTTGTGTGTTTCCTGTTCCCAAAGCAGCCAGTTCCTATCCCCCCCGGCGTCCCCAGCAGGTGCTGCCTGTGGGACAGGCTGTGTGCAGTGACTCTGTCCCGTGCTGTGTCCCAGGCCAGGTACAAGCAGAGCCTGGACCCCACGGTGGACGAGGTGAAGAAGCTGTGCACGTCCCTGCGCCGCAACGCCAAGGAGGAGCGCGTGCTGTTCCACTACAACGGGCACGGCGTGCCCCGGCCCACCGTCAACGGCGAGATCTGGGTCTTCAACAAGGTGGGTCTGGGGCTCAGCACTGCCCTGCTGGGCACAGAAACCTTCTGGGAGAGCACAGCTGGGTTTGGGAGTCACACAGTCACGGACTGGTTTGGGTTGGAGGGACCCTAAAGCCCATCCAGTGCCACCCCTGCCATGGGCAGGGACACCTCCCCCTGTCCCAGGCTGCTCCCAGCCCCGTCCAGCCTGGCCTTGGGCACTGCCAGGGATCCAGGGGCAGCCACAGCTGCTCTGGGAATTCCATCCCAGCCCCTCCCCACCCTCACTGGGAGGAATTCCTTCCCCATACATACCCTGAGCTTCCCCTCTCTCAGTCTGAACCCGTTGTCCCATCACTTTTCCAGGTTTAGGACACGTTCACAGGTGTTTCGTTCCCTGTTTGCTTTCTCTGTATTCCTGAGGCTGTGTGGCCACACCGGCTGTCCCCACCCTGAGGGGCACCAGGGGCTTCTCTCCAGGGCACTGGAGCAATAAATTATTGGCACAGAGATGGAAGGGGAACATTGCAACTGGGGATTGTACCTGATGGACTGTGGGTTCCTGCTCTGACTCACTGTCCAGTGTGGCCATACCAAGAGAGCACTGACACAGTCCTGGGGAACTGAAAATTTGGCATTTTCTGGCCTTTTGCCACATGTTGAGGCTGCAATAACATTTTTCATGTATTTATTGTGAGTGCTGCTGTATTAGTAAGGAGCAATGTTCTAGTTTAGCTGCTGTTTCCTGAGAAAAATCTCAACGTGGTTTCAAAAAGATAAAAATCAACGTCCCCCAACTTCAGCCATGTTTATTCTGGCATTTTGAGGAGCTTCTCTGCAAATTCTGAAGGCCGGGTTTGGTTTTTTTTTTTTAAATATCTCCGAGTTGTTCCCTAAACAATTGGGGATGAAATCTGTTCACAGGCAGTCTCCAGCTGAGCTGTCGCTGTGTCAGTGCCGTGAGGAGGCACAGAGGGGTGGTGGGAGCAGTGTTGGGGCAGGGACTTCTCCTCCAAGCCCAAGCCAGAGAGCAAACCGTGCGTCCAGCCCAGCGTGGCAGCGGCGTCAGAGCATCACCCTGAGCGACTGCGCTGCAGAGCTCAGCTTTAACGGCCCTTCTTGCTTCAAACTGCCTCATTTGCATATCATTAGCAAATGTGATGTTTTATGTGACCCCCACAGTAGGGTTGGAACATAAAATTCTCCTGGTTGCAAATACCACAATATTAATCAGAGCCATAATCCGATCTCAGCTGGAGCAAGATGCAGTAGAGATATAAAGGTAAAACAATGCCTGCCCATAAAATGCTGCTGATGGGATGTGTCAGAGCAGGGTTTTATGGGGAACTTCCTGGGGTTGGAATGTGCTTCACGTGAGTGGTGACCTTAAGAAAGGGCTGTGCTGAGGACGAGCTGTTCGTGCCTCCTTCCACCCCTGCAGTGATTTGCAGCTCCCTGAAACTTTGGCTTTTATCAACAGTTTTTCTTATTAATTTTAATGAAACAACCCAAACTGTTCTAGATGGGCAGAGCTGGGTTTGGAAATGCCTTACCCCTCCCTGCCTTATGTAACACATGGTTTATGATCCCTCCTGTCTTTTATCGACGCTGATACGTGCCCTTGGAAATTTGATTTTTGTAAAAAGTTTACTGGTTTTATTACAGCTATTTTAAGTCTCTTGAATTTAAATGAGAGTTATGATCCCATCCATCATCCTGCTGATGTTAATAGGAACATCACAGCTTTTCCTGAGGATTTTGGGCCGAGCTCAGGGCTGGAGGAACACCAGGTTGCCCTCTGCCTGCAGCCGAGAAGGATCTTGCTGGCAGCCACTGGGTATTTGGTGATGACTCTTTGCAGGCAGGGATCCGTGGTTTATATTTTCGGCTCACTTAGTTCAGGATTGGCTCCTCAGAGCTGGTTTTAAATGGCTGATTTTTATCCTCTTGCCTCCAGTTATTTGGGGGCGTTAAGATGGAAGACAAGGAACAAGATCCTTCCTATTTACAGAAAGGGAACTGTGGGTACTTCGCTCTCTTGAAGGCAGCTTTGTTGGTTTTAATTTTAATGGATAATTTGGAAAGTTGCACAGAAGCTAAAGCTGTAATAAAATTCTGAAGCATCTCGTTAGGCTCAGGCGGGGTAGCGCTGATGGGCTGCAGGGGCTTAATTATCTGTCCTGATTTATTGATGGGGTTTTCAGTTTAAGATGTTTGATGTTAAATTAAAGACAGCTGGTTTGCATCCTTTATCAGTGTTGCAGAAATTTGGGATAAAATTGGACTATTAAATGCTGTTTGGAGTTGTTAGCACATATCAAAACTCTAAATATCTGATACTGAAAACTCTTGGCGGAGTTTTGGGCTCTTTTTTTTTTTCAGAGTTGGGTGTTTCAAATAACGCCACAACAAAATCCGCTTGTCACTCGTGTTGACTCGGGTTCATGCCCTCCTTATCGGCAGATGCTGACTGATATTTGTATTCATCAATATCTTCGATCTAGGTTTTATTTTGGGGGTTCAGGGTTGGGATTTCGTGGGGGTGTTTTCTTACCTCGCCCAGCTCAGGTTCTGTTTTCTCTGTGCCCCGGGGTAACGGGAGTGGTGCTTTTCTCCTGGCAGAACTACACCCAGTACATCCCCCTGTCCATCTACGACCTGCAGACCTGGATGGGGAGCCCTTCCATCTTCGTCTACGACTGCTCCAACGCCGGCCTGATTGTCAAGTCCTTCAAGCAATTTGCACTACAGAGAGAGCAGGAGCTGGAGGTGAGAGCTCGGGCTGCTCAGCTCTGCTGGGGCTCGGTGACCACAAGCAGGGTTTAAGCTTGCTTTGCTGTATACACTGAAAAATGTGTTTCAAACCGTGTTGGAAGGCAAATTAATTTGCAAATAACTTTGCCACTCTGATCTTTCTGGTTCAGTTTGCTCTCCCATTAAACTTGGAATGATTTTTAATACAAGCACTAATTAAATGTTAATGTTAATAGAATCAATTTGGGCCCTAATGGTCTTTTCTGCTGAGATGAATGCTGAGGTGAACAAGACATCATTATTTTGGTTGCAACACTCTGGTATCTGGGGCTGTTTCGTGCTGTTGAAGTGAATGAGAAAATGTGAAACAACAAAAACCTGATCCACAGAGGGATTGTTCTGGTGGTTCCAGTTCTGCAGAGTGTGGAATGCGTTCCCAACGAAAAGCTGTCTTTGGCTGCACATGGAATCAGTAATAAATGTATTGAAACGAATCTGAAATGCAAAGTGGAAGGGAAGAAGTTGGAATGTTCTGTGCAGCCTCCCCCCTGCTGCCTGCAGCTCACAGGGAGAGGACATTTGTAAAGGTTCACTTCTCACACTTACAAGACACTGGATGAGAAACCCCAAAACTTCGAGGAAGGAATATTAATTAATCAGGCGAGTGACTGTCACAAACACAACCTCCAAACAGATGTTAAGTGTCCCTGCCTGTCAGTGCTTTCCTTCTGAGTTCCAGATTCTGGAGATGCTTTAGTGGGGACCCTTTGGCAGGTGGAAGTTCCACAGTACTGAAGGAGACAGTCTGATAGCCTGGGATGTGCAGATCAGTTCATTATTCCTTCTCTTCCATAAAATAATTCCATGTTTTGTAACAATAAGGAACTTCCCAAGTCTGTGGCTTGGGAAGAACGTGAAACTGCCAGACAGGGATCAGCAGAATTGGTAACAGATGCCTTTGGAAGTCAAAGAAAGATGGTCTGAATATCCTTTCCCAAGTTTCCCTACCAGCCTGTGACTTCCATTGGGATCTTTTTGAGGCCTTTCCCCTTTGTTTATACAATGCTCTCTCCAGCATTTTGGTTTTGGTTTCTCATTCTGTTCACAACCAGGTTGGACAGGTCTGAGTTCACCTTCCCTTTCCCTGCTGTCTGCACCAATTTCCTTTTCCCCCTGGCTCGTGCTGAGCTCCAGAAGGACTCGGAGGCTGCTTTGGGAGGGAGCAGCCCCAGGGGACTCTGCTGTGAGGCAGAGCCACTGCTCAGGGGGAGCTTGGGCAGGAGAACCTCTGCAAGTCCGGCCAAGTGAGAGGGATGAGCACGAGGGATGATGTCAGTCTTTATTCCAACAAACATTAAATTCCATCTTCTCTGGGATTGTTCATCTCGTGGAGTCTGTGAGGTTCCACGGGACAGCTGCTTTAGCACTGCTGCTCTTGCAGCACAGGTGAACACTCCCAGTTCATTTGGTTATGAAAATACTTTCAGGGTTATGTGTCAGCTTTTCATTCTGTCCTTAGATTTCATTAACTCCTGGTGCCTGACTGAGGTTCCTGCTCGTGGGGAATAGAAAGCAAAGCCTTGGTAACAGAGAGAGCAGAGTGCTCACGGCGTCATGAGAGCGTGGAGGGGAATTCATTTGGAAAATTACAAATTATCCAATTGTTCAAATTCATGAAAAGTGAAGCAAAGCTGGAACCGGTGCTCCGGAGGGGCTGCCAGAGTGATCAGGATAATTGTTCCCCATCTCCCTGCGAGGAGATCAGAGGAGTTTGGTGTTCCCTTAATCTGCCAGAGGGATTCTGATCTTCTGATTCCGTATCTTGCCCTAATGAAAAAAATGCAAAATGTTGGAAACATTTTTTGGTGGCTGAAGTTTACTTTGTTTACCTGGTTCAGGAAGGTGCTGGAATGATTATTTATGTTTTCATTCCCTGAATTATTAGTCT
Organism: Mohoua ochrocephala; assembly: GCA_013398855.1. Lineage (NCBI taxonomy): Eukaryota > Metazoa > Chordata > Aves > Passeriformes > Acanthizidae > Mohoua > Mohoua ochrocephala. Next base: position 139,451 of record VZTA01012420.1, on the reverse strand, counting down.
CAAAGATCATATTCTCGGTCAGAATCTTAAACAGGAGAATCACCGTGCTTTTGGACAACGGGAGCGTCGGTCTGTAGGGTATTTAGGCACCGAGGTTTGCTCTGCAGGGTATTTCCAGAGCCACTTTGGACTCAGCAGCTGAGCACTGTTAATGACCTGTGAGTTCAGGCTGTGCCTGGTGTTTCCACAGTCACGAAGAGCTGCAGACCCAGAGCTCGGGGGGACACTGGCAGCTCTTCCTGGGTTATTTCCTGACCTTCCCTGACTCCCCCCTGGGGAATTCCCTTGTTCTCCGCAGGTGGCTGCCATTAACCCCAACCACCCCCTTGCCCAGATGCCTCTGCCCCCCTCCATGAAGAACTGCATCCAGCTGGCAGCCTGCGAGGCCAACGAGCTGCTGCCCATGATCCCGGACCTGCCTGCGGACCTGTTCACCTCCTGCCTCACCACCCCCATCAAGATCGCTCTGCGCTGGTGAGTGCAGCCCCTCCTGCCCGCCCTGGGGCCTGCCCGGGGCAGGGGGGGGCTTTGGGAATCCAAAAGCTTCACCTGACCCAGAGCCCCCCCTGCAGTATTTGAGTAGCAGGGTTTGAACTGTGCGCCGGGGACGGCGGCTTATTAATGAGAACTTGAAAGGTGAAAATATTGTTATCTTCTGCTTATTGTGTTTTAGTTTCCAGCTCAATATCTAGGTTTGCTCAGATTAAGGGATTTACTGTTCTGGGAATTAAATATCTGCTTCCCCAGAGAGCAGGAATGGTACAGAGTGCAATACAACTTTCTGTAAACTGTCCTTTGCACAAATCACATTGCAAATATTGCGGCTGCTGTAAATAATGCAGGAGCTTTAAACGGTGCCGGAGTGAGAGGAAGGGAGTGATAAACCAGGGAAAGATGTTCTGGAATGACACACCAAGTTAATTAGGCAGAAAGTTAGAAAAGGCTGCTCCAGAGAGCAGGAGCTTTCCAAGAGCAGTTCTCTACCCAACACCAGGGACCTGTGCCCGGGGAGAAGTCTGGAGCCCCCAGAGCTCGGAGGGTCCATCCCCAGAGGCTTTTCGAGCTGCTCTTCTCAATTTTGTGCCTGGTCCAGGATGGAAAAACTCCAGGGCATTTGCTGGATGGGGTTTGAACAGGCAGAAGCCCACGGACACTGCAGGTGGTGGTGAGAAATTGTCACCACAGCTCCCAGAGTTGCTCACTGCCCTTTGGAGATATTTGTAATGAATTACAATTCTTTAAACTCTTTCTGTTTCGCATTAGCAGCAAACTGAGCGAGTTCCTTTGGCCAGGCTCTGGTTTGGGTGTGTGAAGTTCTGTAAGAGAGGGTTTTTTGGTGAGTTTTGTTTGTGAAGTTCTGTAAGAGAGGGTTTTTTGGTGGGTTTTGTTTGTCAGATACGCTAAGAAAGGTTTTTTTTTGGATACTGTGATCCGTTCAGGAATTTTCTGTTCCTCATCTCCATGGGAACGTGGCTGAGGGGGTGAGCAGGACAGGTTCTCCACAGGCTACACCTGCGTGAGAGATTCTCTGAGTGTCTCGGGGTGTTTGACAGGAAAGGTGTTTGTAAAACTGCTCAGGGCAAGGGTTTACACACCTCAACCTCAGCTGGCCGATGCTGGGAGGTGCCGAGGGAACTCCTGGATAGTGAAGAACTCCCTCCCACCTCCGATCCAGTGATTGTGTGGTGTTTATTCTTATTCTCTGATGAAGGTTATGCTTCTTTTGTGTTCCCAGTTGATTGGCATTACTGCAGGTGGGGGTTCATCCATGCAATGCTGTAAATAATAAGTGCTGCTGTGGATCATTGCTTTTCACTGATGTTAAACACAACAAATGCAAAACCAGACCCTCTGCTGCATTCTAAGAGGCCGAGCCAAGCTGGGTGTTGATGTCCTAAAGCTGTTAACCAGAAACAAGCACGGATACCTTTGCCACTAAAACCTCCCTTTTGCTTCATCTCAGCCCTTTTCCTAAAGCTGACCCAGAACCCTGTGGAACTGCGCTCGAAATACGACATTTGTGCAGTTCCAGACTGGCACCCTAACGAGGTTTCATGTGTGGAATTTATGAGCAAGTGAAGGTTGGAATAAACATTTATCCATCCCATTTTGTTCTCTGTAGCGAAGTCACTGGAGGACAAAATCCCTCATCAGTTGGGGCTGCAGCTGCAGCCACTTCTGTCTAATTTCAGGGGAAGTAAAACTGATGCTGGGAAGAGAAGCACAGGTCAGCCAAGCCCTTGGGATGCGGGGCGCGGAACTCCCGATGCCAGCCCGCAATTCCAGGACCCCGGAGTGTGACTTGGCTGTGTGGATGCTGATTGTCCTTGTGTGTAGTGACTGCTGTGAGCTGACGTGTTCCAGATAGATCCTGTGACTATATAAAGCTCCGTGTGAGGCAAACGGGGAGCTAAGCTGCACGGATTGTTAATCCTGACGGATCGCGCTGTCGGGAGCAGACGCGGATGCCGAGGAAGCGGCAGCGCTTTGGTGTGTTTGGGGCCCCGTTTTACGCAGATCCCGGTGGCTCACGGTGTCCAAAGCACGAGGCGGCTCCGCTGGAGGCTGTGCTTGGGCTGACTCATGTGCCTGCCTTTCCATCGCTCCTGGAAGGTGCAAACCAGCTGCGGTCACGCACCCGGAATTCCGCGGGTGCGGCGAAGGCTGCGCTGGCCCGAGCTGACTTCGGGGCCTTGTGGCTTGGAGCTGTGAAGTCCTGTCCATAAAGAGGGGTAGGGATGCTGGGAAGTGCTGGAGAACCCCCAAACAGTGAGGAGCAAAACACTGGGGAGCTGCTCAGCCTCGGGAGTTTGAGGTGTGCAGTTTGTTCTCCGGAAGGCCCAGCCAGCATGGGAGGGGAACAGGGAAGGACTGGAGCTGTGGCTGCTGATGTTCTGTTTAAAGTCTTTTGTGGGCTTTTCCCCTAATGTATTTATTCTGCATTTCTGCTTGAGGTTTTGGGATTAACTCAAATCCAGTCCTCTGTCCCACGTTGGTTTAGACAAACTACACTGAGTTTCAAAATATTCCCGCGATGCTGAGCACCATTTCCCGCGTTTCTGGGTTTGGGTTGGGTGGGACCTCAAAGCCCATCCAGTGCCACCCCCTGCCACGAGCAGGGACACCTCCCACTGTCCCAGGGTGCTCCAAGCTCCGTCCAACCTGGCCTGGGCCACTTCTGGGGACGCCCTTCTTTAGGGGCAGCAGATGTCACCGTGCAGAGCTGTGCTGCTCCCGTGGTCCTTCCGGGCACGTTGTGACCTGGAGGCACCGTCAGAAGGGTTCAACTCTTCAGCCTCATCCCAGGGCTCTGCCAGGCTGAGTCTGCCTGTGGCTGTTTAGGAGGGAATTTCCCTGCGTGCTTCTGTAATGCACTGTCGTAAGAATTTTACATTCCAGCAGATTGCACAAGGATCCCACTGCAGGTTCCCGGGTTTTTTATGGCTGCTTTTTGCGCTGGATGACGCACGCGTCAGCAGAGCAGCCTGGGGACCGCCAGCTGTCCAGAGCCTCCAATGGATGCCCTTCGGGCAGGGGATGCCACAGGAAAACTGGGGTGGTCCTCAGGATTTCAGACATGAGCTCTGCATGTCTTGTCTTTAATAAGTAATTGTTCTTCCCTTTGTCTGGGGAAAAACCTTTTGGACGTGGATAATGCGGCTCTGCTGAGGAGAGGTGTGGGAGATGGGGTTGTTGGGCAGCTGAGCCCTTGGTGTCCCCAGAACCCTGTGCAGTGTTGGGGCAAAATGTCAGCTGGGATTAGGGATTACACTGAGGGGTGAATTCCCCCTGAAACAGCAGAGAGCAGATTCCTGAGGGGCCGGGGCAGTGGGTGGGAATGCGGCGCCGGCAGAGGAAGTCGTTCCAAGCTGGGTGTGCTGGGTTTCCATCCCGGAGCTGTGCTCCCACTGCTGCCCCGTGTTCCCGGGAGGGTTGGAGGAGGGAGGCAGCGCTGGGAATCCGGCCGGCAGCGTCCCCCCTTCCCACACGCTCCCGGGCTGAGCAGCTTTGGGGATTTTCCAGGCGCTGCTGACAGGGCTCGGCGTTTTCCAGGGCTGGTGTTCCTGGAGTAGTGGGATTTGTAAGGGCTGAGGAAATGGAGTCAGCAGTTTTTTTAATTAAATAACGGAGGTGTCTGAACCTGACGCATTCCTCCCGTTCCCTGCCCTCTCCCTTCCCTGCCTGCAGTGCCAGATCTCTCAGGGAAGCCCGGCCAACGCTGATCATTATTCCAGCAGCGTAATCCTCCCCGGCTCTGTCGTGCCGCTCCCGGGAGGCCGTGCTGGATGCCTGCGAGCCCTTTTCCCCCGCTGTGTGTTGGAACACTTGTCACCCTGACAGTTACAATGGCCCAGTTTTGACACCTGACGATGGAAATCGCCGCGGAATCACGAGGGTGACAAATGCTGAGGGCCTCGTTTGGCTCTGATCGTGCCGTGCCGAAGTTTCCTACCCAAACACCATTTTAAAGCAGAAACAGTGCAATAAAGAGCCCTCCTTCTGCATCCTCTCCACAGAGCCTCGTCATTAAACACTCAATTAGTGTGTTCTGTTTTATTGTCTCTCCCCAGGTTCTGCATGCAGAAGAGTGTCAGGCTGGTGCCAGGAGTCACGCTGGATTTAATAGAGAAGTAAGTCAAATTTTATATGTGTTGGGGTGTCCTGAAAGGGCTTAGGAGAACAGAAGCCTGGGTAAGAAGTGGAAATTCTTAATAGGAAAGTGTTCCCAGACTTCCCTGGTACTTGGTGAGGGGCTGCGTGGTGTGGGGAAGTGGAGCTGCCCAGGGCACCTTATCAGTAACGGGATGAGATCCCATCAGCTCCCGTTTCCTGTGCCATTTTTGCATGTTTTCAGTCAGCTGAGGTTCAAAAAGCCCCTCAGTGCTGCCAGCCCTTCCACACAGGTGTGTTGGGCCAGCCAGGTTCATCAGCAGTGTTAAGGTTCTTAATTGTGCTAATTTTATATGGGAAAAAATGATCCTCTCTCAGCTGGGGAGGGTGAGAGAGGATTTGTGTAAAGCTGTGTTTCAGAGATACACATTGGGCCAAAATCAAAAACCAATACAGCTTCCAACTGACAGAGCAGAGGCAGGCCCTGTCCCTCAGAGGTGCCAGAGTGGTTTTTGGGGAAGGGATTCACCCCTGGGTGTTGCTTTCTCTGAAAGCTCTGGGGGAAATGTGCTGTGGTTTGGGTTTGTTGTGGCCTCAAGGAGGTGGGGAGCAGGAAGGGAAACCTTCCTGGGGTTCACCTTGCTGTGCCTGAGTGCCAGAGGTGTGCACAGGTTTGGGGGTGAGGAGGAGACTGAGGCCACCTCAGAAACCATGGCTGTGGTGTGTTAATTAATTAACAATTGCTACAAGAGTGTCTCTAATCAAAGAGTGGTGAGGTCGCTGAAGGTCTGAGCCGGGCAGCTCAGCCTCGGCCTCACAGAGCACCTGGATGTGCTGCTGAGTGTTAAATCCCCTTTGAATCAAGGTTTCCTGGCAGAAACAGGGCTTTGTTCGGTGCTCGTGGTCTGTGCTGTGCCACAGCACACACGTGTGTGTGTGTGTGTGTGTGTGTGTGTTACAGGCTCCTGCAGGGGAAGGGTGCCAGCAGCAGCTTCCTGTGGATATCAAATATTTAAACCTCATCATCTTAATCTGCTCCTTATATCAATTATAGAAAACACAGATTTTTATTACAGTCTCAAGCCAGACCTGGAATAATTCCTGGATTGCCTGTGTGTATATTGTAATTTATAATTCAGTTGTCTTTAAAATTGGGGAAGGAGTTTATATTGCAATTAAGCTGCAGACTTTGAGGCTAAATGAAGCTGCACCTTCTCCGAAGGGCTCTGATTTCCAATTATCCGGGCTCAGCCCACGTCCTGAGGAGGGAACGTGTGGTGGGTCCTGATGTGCATTTACATCACAGATCTTCTGAGATGAAAACAATCCCTTAGCTTAGAAATAAAGATCTCTGCTGGAGCCAGACAGCGAAATATAAAGGAATTTTGGTGGAGCATTGGGAATTTGGGAACTTGTGGCTGCCACTTCGTGAGACCTTTTGTTGGCAGCATCTCTGTCCGTGCTCCTCCTGCCTTGGGGGCACTTTTCTGTTTGATCCCCAAGACTTCAAATCATCTGTGCTGGAGGTGTGGCTGCTGAGTGACACGAACTGGGCTTTGTTCTGCTTTTTAAAAAGTTTGGGAAAAGCCCTAAGGAATAGTTTATGGGGATAAACCTGTGGCAGTGGGGATACAAAATGGGGTGCCAAGAATCGGGGATGTCCAAGGGTGCTTTAACCTCTCTTGCTGCACTGGGCTCCCTCTCCCAAAACTCCACTCTCAGGGGACCAGGAATGGTGTATGGCACTCCTGGGGTTTTTGCCTTGGGTCCATTGTGCAGAAGGAGGGAATCCTAAACAAAAATCCTCTGAGAAGGGAAGAGCGAAAGAAGCCTCGAGAGCCGTCCCTGCTTCTGGTGGGGCCGCGTGGAAGAGATTCTGTGGCAGCCTGAGGAAGTGGCTGCGTGTCTGGGCCCCCAGCTCAGTGTCACTGTCCCTGGAGAGGAGCCTGGTCCCTCTGCCCTCGCTGTCGGGGCCGGTGACAAAGGACCCCTCTGAATGTCACGAGGTGGGGAAGGCCCTGGTGCGGCTGGTCCGGAGCAGAGCCCGCTCCGGGCTGTCGTGCACCGGCACCACATCCATAAAAGTCACCAGAAATAACAAATGTGAGGCTAAAATTAATGTTCGTTTCCACTTGAAGCATTACCAAATGTCAGGGGTTGGAAATTGCTAATGTTTTCATGTCTGTTAGGTATTGATGGGTGATGGTGCAGTAGGAGCCAGTTTACAGATGAAGGAGGAAAAGAAAATCCCAGGAGATCAGACAGGAAAAGTGATGGGATTGGGGAAAATGTAGGAATTAATCTGTAATGTAACAAATTCTTTGGGTGCCCTCTCTTTCAGTTTGGGAGGTTGGAGGGCAGGTGAGCAGCTGATTGGGAGCATAATTCATTTCCCCTGGTGATCCCAGTGTCAAATACCAGCCACTCCAGTCCTTCCAGTGATCTCCTCTGTCCTGCTGCCTGTTGTGCCCAAGGGGACACCACTGGCACTGGCCTGGGGGGACCAGGAGCTGCAGGTTGGGGCGAGTGGGGCTGAAGAAGTGTCCCTTTGGCACTTGCACCTCAAAATTTAACACAAACAGCAGCTCTTGGCTGACTGTTTGAAGTCAAGCACACGGGCTCAGAGGGGTTTGTTGTGTCGAAGTCACTGGGAGTGATGATTGGTTTGCAAGTCAGGAGGACAAAAGGTGTCCCTACGTGCTGATGATCTGACTGGGTTTGGGGTTAAATGAAGTTAAATGAAGTTATCCTTGCTGTGTATGCAGATGAGGCCAAACGCTCGTTAAGGTTCCATTTGCAGCAAGGTGCAACAGCGCTGCCGAAATACCCAACCTGCCTGGTGCTGCCAGAGCTGCTGGAATTCCAGCCTGGCAGAGCCCACCGAGGTTCCTGACTTGGAGAAGGGCCCTGGATGACAGGAACAGAGCTGGGGTTTGCAGCAGGATCAGCAGGGCCGATCCCGGTGCCTCTTGGACAAGTGACCGATGGCGGTGGGAGGCAGAGTGACACTTGTGCTGTGCCAGGACCTCCCTGCAGCAGGGCTGGGGCCACATCCTGGAGCTGTCTTTGCAGATGCTTAATCCACCACGTGCTGGTCCAAACTCTGGAATACCACAGCCTTTTTTTTTAATGTTTATTATTTGTACTGGAAGATGATAATTCCTGGTTTGCCTTTGCACCTGGCTTAGGCAGCTTTCAGCCCCTCGATTTCCTTCTAGAAAACTCAGTAGGAGATGTCAGAGGTGATTTCTGTGTCTCAGTGGGTGTTCCTGGCCCCGGTGTCACGGGGCTGCTGTGCCTCAGTGCCCTGGAACTTCCCCCAGCCCTGCTGGAGCTGAGGCAGCCCCGGGCTCCTCAGGATGGGCTCGGGAGGAGTTTCCCTTCCTCACTCGCTCAGGTTTGCTGCAGGAGTGGCTCCTTTGTCACCGCTGTCACGGGGTCTCGGGCAGTGCAGGCACAGCCTGCTGTGAATGCAGAGTGAGGATCCTGCTCCCAGGGATGGTTTTCATGGCAACGCTGCGCTCACATCCTCGCTCCGGAGGCTCTGCAGCTCCTCCAGCCCTTTGTCTTCCCCAGACTTTGCCAAGGTTTGGCAGCCCGGGCACGGCACACCCGGCTCAGCCCTGGGTTTGGTGGTGGGCACACGTCTCTGAGCACGGGAGCTCCGTGGGTCCCCTCTGCGCAGCTCTCGCCGGGCCAGGAGGTTTCACACAGAACCATTCAGGCTGGAAGAGACCTCCAGCATCACCTCCAAGCCGTGCCCCATCCCCACCTTGTCCCCAGCCCAGAGCACTGAGTGCCACCTCCAGGCCTTCCTTGGCCGCCTCCAGGGATGGGGACTGCAAACCTCCCTGGGCAGCCCCTGCCGGTGCCTGAGCACCCTTTGCAGGAAGCATCTCCTCCTGCTGACTAAAGCCTGCTGCGAAAGTTGCCATCACATGGTGTGAGCCGAGCGTGTGGCTTGCTGGGGAAGCTCAGCAAGGTTCCCTTTGGTTCCCAAGTAAGCCCCCTCTGGCTTGGGGAGCTGTGCTCTGCTGCAGAGGGTGTTCTGCAATGCAAATATTGACGGGGAATCCTCACCAGGGCCTCCGTGGCCTCGCGTTCCCTGCGCGCGCTCCGGGGGATCCGTTAGCAAACGCTGCTTCAGAGATGTGTATTTTTCCTCTGATACCAAGACAGACAGGAATTTTTTATAAGATGTTAATTTCTGGCTGGTTTAGAACTGTGTTTGTACAAGGGAATGTGCTGCCTCTGAACCTGCAGGGGAATGGTGCTGCTGCATGTGTCACAGGAGTGAGTGGCCATGGAAAGGCTTCCCGTGCTGCTCCTGATACTCCTAATATTTAAAAACCTGTCACAGAGAGGAAATTGGGTTAAATTAGGATTAAATCCATGGGATGTCTTAGGTCAGTGCATGTTTCTGAAGCTTCCTGGTCCTGTTGCTGCTCCTTTCTCGTGAGGAGAAGGGCTGTGCTCAGGAGAGCCAGGCTGTGTATTTTACATTGTACAGGGCAGCCCAGGCCTTGGTTTGCTGGGTGGGTTTTTTCCTTCTTTTTCCCTTGTCTTTGTTTTCACGAGGAACAAGTGAACATTCAAAAGCTTGGTTAGAGAAGCTGGTCAGGATGGAGGCAGGAGCTGAGGAGAGTGAAGAGCAGCTCACAGCCCTCGTCTTCCCTGAGGGGTGGGGTGTGCTGATGCTGGGTCACAGGGTGGTCACCAGGGCTCTTCCATCCCTGGAATCAGGTGGCCTCCTGGTCCTCTGGTTTGTTCTCATGTGAGAAGTTTGTTCAGCTTGGGGATGAAAACAATTTGAAGGGCTTTTTTCAGTCTACAAAAATGCGATGCTGGGCTCTGGAGAGCCTGGTGGAACAATGCTGTTCCTCCTTCACCGAACGTGCTTTGGCCAGGCCGTTGGCTCGGGGGTGTTGGTGCTGAGAATAATAAATGGGAAGGCCAGAGGGGACCATTGGTTTGTCCTCTGTGACCTTGTGCGTGTCTCAGAGTGCAGAATGTCCCCAGGCTGCTCCTCAGAGGAGTCACACAGCTCCTGCTCCTCTGAGCTGGCTGTGCCTCGGCCCTTGGAGAGACGAGGGTTGAATCACTTCTCTTTCTTTTAGTGGTCAAGTGCTTTTCTTCCTTTCTTTCTTTCTTCCTGCCCTTGTGAGAAGTATTTGTTGGCACCAAGATTTCTCTGTTCTAGGTGCTTATCCCAATATTAACGTTGTTCCTGGGTAGAGTGGGTAGAATCACCTTAAGTCTCTTGTTCTGCTGCACTGATTCAGTTCTCAAAGCTTTTTCTGCATCCTTTATATTCTGTATCTCCTGGTTTTACACTGTTTTAATGAATGCCAAAGTGGGAGTAGTTGGCAAAACATTCCAGTCCCAGTCTCAGCATACGAGGCCCGATCCCCTCTGCCCACTGCTCCTCGTGGTGGGGATCCGTGCCCTGTTCCCTGTCCATAACCATCCCTGAACGCCCAGGGCTCTCCCAGCTGAACTGGGGTCTCTTTGGAGTGTGTTCCTGTATTTACCCCTTGCTGAGTCTCCACGTGGCGAGGAAACGTCACAGCAGAGAGTCCCTTTCCCTCCAGATCTCGCTCCAGAGCCTCGGGGCTGTGTGTGTGCGTGTCCCAGAATAACAGGGGGTTTGTTAAGGGGTTTGTTTCCCCCACGTGTAGGATTCCTGGGAGGCTGAACGACAGGAGAACTCCCCTGGGAGAGCTGAACTGGATCTTCACGGCCATCACGGACACCATCGCCTGGAACGTCCTGCCCAGAGGTGAGGCCGGGGCAGGGGAGAGGGGAGAGGGGTCAGATCAAGGAGGCACTGAAATGAGGAGAAAATTAAACCCTGAAACTGGAAGAACAGATCAGGATGGCTCTGAAAGCTCTAGTGTGGTTTTTATTTGTTCTTTTCACCAGAGCATTGCAGAGATCTGATCATGAGAACCCAGAAAGGGATTTTTGTGCTAACACAATTGTCGTAGCTTGAATAATTCTCTTTCTTGCTGTATTTGTCCAGAGCAATCTGTTTTCTTCCAGCCTTGGTTAGTAGCATGAATAAAGGCTTTTTTTTCCTCTTTGCTGGTAAGGCAGTTTTGTTTCCCATGAGTAACTTCATTCCTCATTTCTCTACCCCTGTTCTGCTCTGAATTGGTGCTTCTGCAGCACAAGCAGCCAAATTTGTAAACAGTTCTCCAACCCTGCTCTTCCTAATGCTCACACAGCATCAATTCTTCTCTGCCCTGTAGAAGAGAGCACATTTGCTATCTTTTAGGATTCATTTTGGCTTCTCACAAGCACATCAAACTGCCAGTTAACAGATGGATAGTTCTTGATTAAACAGTACACAGAGGTCCTGTTCTCCCTCAGTAATTTTCCAAAAACTTAGTCAGGCTGAGCTGCAGTGAAACACCAAAAGGGGGATTTGATCCAGAAAAGGCAAAAAAGAACCCGAGGTGGAAAGTGCTTAGTTGTGCTAAGGTAGACTGGAGCAGCTTTGGTGCTTTGAGGGAGCTCTGGAGGCAGAATTTCCCTGTCGTGGCTGCCATCCTGGCCCTGCAGAGCTGCCGGAGGTTCCTCGGTGCTGGAGCAAAGTGTTAACACGGTTTTATAAAACTTAAACCCTTTCTGCACGTTGCCTGAGGGGCTGAGATGGGCGTGTAGTGACTCCTGCAATCTCTTGGCAGATCTGTTCCAGAAGCTCTTCCGGCAGGACCTGCTCGTGGCCAGCTTGTTCCGTAACTTCCTCCTGGCAGAGAGGATCATGAGGTCCTACAACTGCACCCCCGTGAGCAGCCCCCGGCTGCCCCCCACCTACATGCACGCCATGTGGTGAGTGCTGGGCACTGGGAGGGCTGGCACTGCCTGGGGTTGTTTGGGGTATTGGGAAGGAATTCCCCCCTGGGAGGGTGGGCAGGCCCTGGCACAGGGTGCCCAGAGCAGCTGTGGCTGCCCCTGGATCCCTGGCAGTGCCCAGGGCCAGGCTGGTCGGAGCTGGGAACACCCTGGGACAGTGGGAGGTGTCCCTGCTCATGACAGGGGGTGACACTTTAGGGTCCTCTCCAGCTCAAATCGTTCCGTGATTCCACTTAAATCTCTGCAGTGCTTCCCTGGTTCCGTCAGTGGATCAGGAGTGGAACAGCTTGTGGCAGCCTAATGCTCATCTCCAAAGCTGCTTCTGCTCTGGGCATTCATAATTATCCTGTAATTCTGTGGTGCAGAAGCTTCAGTCCAGCCCTGTCATCCTCCTCTCCAAATAGCAAAGAAATGGGTCGTGTGCTGCCTTTGTTTTCCCAAAGTGAAGCTGGTCCCCTGGGACTGTGCAGGGTGGGAAGAGCCAGGCCTGAGGGAAAGATCCTTAACTTGTGTTGCTGAAGCAGAAGAAATTCCTGCTGTGGAGTTCCTCTACTTTCACTGTTGCTTTTAAGGTGATTAATGGAAATGGAGGTGGCACAGTTATCAAAAAGGTCTTAAATGTAGTTCTGCCTATCAAACCAATGTCCCACGAACAATTACAGTGAAAATAATAATAATAACAGTGATAACAAAAATGCTGGCTTTTATTTTCTTACTCACTGTGATTAATAGAGCAGCACCAAACTGGGCCAAGTACAGAGTGGTGCAGTGACACTGAGGGGGCTCCTGGGGGACAGAACAGAGCCTTGCTGGAGGCTGAGGGAGTGACAGGTAAAGGCAGCTGAGGGGGCTCAACCTGCCTGCATTTCCAGAAGCCTTTTTATAGGTTTTCTCCATAAAAAACGTGGAGGAAGGCGAATGTAGAGGGTGATGATGAATGAGTGTAGCACTGACAGCAGCACTGAGGAACTCAGCTCCTCAGAGCAGCCTGGGACAGTGGGAGGTGTCCCTGCCCGTGGCAGGGGGTGGGACGAGATGAGCTTCGAGGTCCCTTCCAACCCAAGCATTCCATGATTCTGTGGCGTGGTTTCTGTAGGGAATGGGGCCAGGCTGGCAGCAGGGAGCTCCAGGAGCCTTTGCAGGTGCAGGCAGACACTGAGGAGGCATTTGCTGGTACCACAAAGCTGCTTTAATTATTGAAAATCCCAGATGAAATTGAGGAGCCTTTGGCTGGAGCTGACAGCAGTCGGGCAGCTGAACGCTCCGAGCGCTGGGACGTGGCAAACAATGACCCTGAGTGCTGTGGATCAGCAGCTTCTGAGGAGAACTGCTTCAGTCATTTGTGAATGGGATGAGCTGTTCTGTCAGGGCCACCCGGGGGGCTGGGACACTTGTAAGGGCAGAGCAGGAGAAGCCACCCCAGTGCCCGCGGTGACTCCGAGCTGCTGCTGGACGTGGCAGAGCTGCAGCCATCAGCTGCAGCCTGCAGGAGCAGGAGGGTAGGACGCGGAGTTGCAGGAGTTTCAAAATTAAACCAGTAAATTTCTGGAGTTATTTATAGCTTGCTTTTTTGTCAGCATATTAAAAATCTATATTTTCTGTTCCTTGTAGGGATGTAATTCATTCTTCCTGCCAGCCTGTTAAAAGCCTGTGTTTCTGGTTTCCTGTGGGAATATGACTTGGCTTGGGGTTGGTGTTGCCATCCATGGGTTGAACCACAGGAATGAAACTGGGAGCTCCTGGATCCCATTTTTTCTCTCTCTCAGACTTGCATGGCAGCACAGTGGGGTCTAGAAATGCATTTTCATTGTGGTTCTGGAGCAGAATGGTGCTGGAAATTCCTTTGGGAAGCTGCGGGGTGGTACTGGAGACACCTTTGTGAAGCCCCTCAGAGCCCAGCACTGGGGTTGGTGCTGCTTTTTAGGATTTCCCAGAAGAAATTCCTTAAGATCAGTCACACAGAGGGCTCTTTGCCTTGTGAGTCCCAAACACTGGTGAAGTGGAGAGCAGGGAATTGACACACTTTATTCAGTGCCCTCCAAAAAACGTGCAGTTTGCAGCAAATCCAGCAAAGGGGAAAATTCCACTTCTGTCCGAGGTGGCTCAGCACGTTATTAGGAACCTTTAGTAAGGACGGATTTAGAAACTAATTTAGGGCTCGTTTAAATATTTTCTAAAAATAATCACTTGTCTATCACCTTTCACTCAGGAATTTTCTAATGGATCCCTGATCTGAAGCCTGCAGACCCATTTTACAGTTCGGATGAGCTGAGTGTTGAGATGAGGGCAGGGCAGTTGGCCACAGGGTGCTGGGAAGGATGAAACTCCAGCCTGGGGGTTGTGGGGATCCCATGGGACCAAGGTCTGTGGCTCTGGGCGGGGGCTGATCCAGCAGAGTTTTCTGATGGGTGTTTTATCCAGACTTTTCCCAGGTTTTTGATCCCCAGGCAGTGTTTTGGGGAGCAGGTCTGGCTGCCATGACAAGATCTGCACGTGATGGGAGCGACGCTGCAAACAGTCCCTTACATTTGGACATCGATTTTTACCTCCTGAATGATTCCCACTGCCCCTTCTGGGGCATGAAATCACCCTCTGCTCCCTGTCTGCTTTACTTACCCCCGTCTCTGCCCCTGGAGAGTTCTCCCCAGGTCACACTGGGGTGGCTCCTGAGTTGGGGATCTGGCACAGGTGTAACAGAAGTGCTGAGGCTGCTCTGCCTTTGGCTTTAGTCCTCTTGAAAACAGCTTTTGAAAATGCTAACCTCTCAAGTTGGTGTTCTGGCCAATTCATTTGGGAGAGCCCAGTATCCTTTTTAACTGGAACTTGAGGAGAAGTGAGAATTTCCATTTTTTGAGGGAATATTTGACCCAGGAGCTGTCAGTCCCTTCCCTTCGCCGAGAAGGGCAGTGTGCTTTGGACTCAGGAGAGCTGATTTTTGTGGCTGTGCCCTCTTGGACAGAATCTGACACGTTCCTTCTGTTTTTCCCACTTTTATTGGCTTTCTGAGTTTTCCCTGCTCGGCCCCTTCCCCCGGGGCCCGGGCTGGCTGTGTTTGTGTGGTGCCTCTCACTGCAGGCTCTTGGCTGCTGCGGGCAGCGCTCCAATACAGGATTAATATTAGCATTAATATTAATACCCATTGATTGGTTGGCTGTGCTGTTCGGCTCCAGTCTCTCTGCCTGGTGTGCAGGAGCACAGAGCTCTGTCAGCACCTTGATCTGTGCCGTGATGGATTAGGGTTTATGCACTGCTGCCGTTGCCAGCTGCTTTTATTCACGGCCTTTCAAAAGGCCTAATAACGTGTTTGGAAATATTTCCTAACGTGGGTCATACATTAAACCCCCAAGTACCTTAATGACGCTGTGGAAGAGCTGCAGCCCACCCCTGGCAGGAACGCCGCGGTGCGTTCGCAGGCCGCGAAACTCGGGCTGGACGGAGCCGAGATGTGCTGCAAACACAACGAGCCAGAGATGGTGGCTGGAAACAAAACCATAACGCAGCAACCCAATTCCAGGTGGAGCAGCACGGGGAGGGTGCGGGATGGATCAGGGCTGCTCAGCCATCCCTCAGGGAAATGAGGCTCCCGGAGCCGCGCCGAAGCGTTCGGCGGCTCTGCGAGAAGAAAGTGATTGTTTGAAGAGGTATTTGGGGGCTGTTTGACGTTTGAAGGATTAGATTAGTTCAGATTACACCCTAACCAGATATTTTTTGTGTCTATGTGTTAGTCTTAACATCCCCCAGTCCCATTATCGGACTACGGAGACTCTGATGTGGGACGGAAATAGCAAAGCCTGTGCTCTAAGTTGTGGCTGGAGCAGGGGGACGTGCTGGGAGAAGAAAAGGATTTCAGACTTGTTCCAAATATTCGTAGCAATAACTGTTTTTTTAAAAATAGCTGTGTCTGAGCAGCTTCCCAGCTGTGCCCTAAAGCAGCTTAGGGAGGTGACGGGGTCGCTACGGCGCAGGTGAGCTGGGGCTGGGATCTGGGCTTCAGTCACACGGGGCACGGCCGGCACGGGACCGGCACAGCAAACGTGGGGTGTCTTGTCCAGCAGAGCTCGATGAGCTCGGAAATATTTAATGGCTGCAGAAATAGGGTTCAGGAGGAGGAGCTGCCCCGAGCCCCAGGACTGCACGTGGCCTCAGCCTCCCTTCAGCTGCCCCTCCAGGCAGGAACGCTCCTGTTCCCCAGTACCTCTGTGGGGCCAGGTAATGCACACCATTCCCAGGGGGAAAGAGAGCATTGAAAGACGTCGAGAATACATTATTTAAAAAGGGACATGAGAGTTAAAAGCATCAGACATTGAGTCAGCCCCGAAAATTTGAGTGTAAGAAAATCAGCCTCCACGAGCTGCCAGCTAATGGGTACCCGTGGGTGCAGACAGACACAAGCTCTAACTGGGCTGAGTTTCTGCTCTCTGAGTGTTTCTGGGGGTTCCCATTGCCTGGCAGTTGGTGGGTTTGGGCAATAAACCAGGCCCTGAGCAGGGCTGGGACTCTGCCTTCTGTTCTTTGCTTGAAGTCCAAACTTTGCAGCACCTCTGGGGAACAAAGAGGCAGCTGATGAGTTCATGTTGAATTATTAAAGATTTAAACAGCCCTAGTGTAGGGAAAGGCTGTTGGACTGAGCTGGGCTTCCCTCCACAGACCATTCCTGTTGTGGTGCTGCCTTGGCTTTAGGATAAGCAAAATCCCATTTTGTAACTGAGTCAATCTTCCTGCTGAGGAGAGATTTTAACTTTGTGATTTTAACTTTGTGATTAGTTCAAGGTACTGTTAAAAAACCCCTCTTTAACACCTTCTTTCACAGCAGCTGAAGCACTGGGGTGTTTCACAGGGTTGTCACCCCGTGGATGCATCACCGTGTCACCCTGTCAGGGTGGAGGGCCTGGAGTTAACTGGAAGAGAGCAGCGAGGAGGGAGGAAGGAACGATGCTGAGCCCTTTCTGTCCCAACTGCAGTGAAAACAACTCCAGCAGAGAGCTTTGCAGACAGCAATCTCTGCCGAGGGGCTGCACTGATCCTTGCCTTTCGTAAATCACTTGTGGGATGCAGCACCTCCCCTCCTGGTTCCCTCCTGCTCCCAAATTTATCTCTTGTTTGTGTGATGGGAGTTCAGGCAGCGCATCCACGACGTGCCCACCTTTCCCATTCCCTTTGGGATATTAAAGCTGTCAATCACTGCTCCTCCTCCCCCAGCCATCACTGTCACTGCCACTGTCACAGTGTTTCCCCTTCTCTTCCTCTCCCCACCCTCCAGGGTTCAGTCCTTTCCCACTCATTCGTGGCTCGGTTTGACTCTTGTGATTATTGTAACACGTGTTTAATGCCAGTGTCTGCTCAGCCAGCACGGTGAGTTACCTGTGTGCAACCTGAGTGTAACCCTGAGGCTCTGAGGAGGGAGCAGCTGTTCCAGTGGCTGGAAATGGAAAAGTTTTACTTTGGGCAAACCTGTTTGTTGGTGTCCCATTGGCTGGCAGGATTTGTGTTGTCCACAGACAGAGCAGAAGCAGCATTTTGGGCGGTTTGGAGGGGCTGGAGAATCATTTCAGGGCTGGTTTGGAATGGTTGGAGGAGCATTTGAAGCATTTGACTCGAGCTGGGTGTCTTACACAGTTGACATTAATCAACAGCCCTTGGAAGGTTGAGTAGGTTTGAGTTGAGAAGGTTGGCAGAGGTTTGAATGGTTTGAGTGCCGTTGGCAGAGGTTTGAATGGTTTGAGTAACGCTGGCTGTGTGGCTCCTTTGCTTTCCAACAGCCTGTTTTTAGAAGCGTAAAAAAGAGATTTTGTTTTAATCTACTCAAATCTCTTTTTAAATTTTTTGTTTGTTCTTTCTGATAACACTTAAACCCTTTGAGATCTGACCTCGCAGGGCTGCTTTGGGCATTTTTGTAGCAGCATTAGTGCTGCTTACCTAAAATTACGGTGAAGAGCTCAGCATCTTCTCCGCGTGCCGCTGCAGCGAGTGACCCTCAGAATCCTTTTGTGGGCACACAAAATCAGAGCAGGTGTCTCTGATCTCTAAACCATTTTCCTTCCGTGCAGTAAAACTTACCTCAAAGGCCCTGTGGGTTGACGTTCTCCAGTGCTGCAGAAAATTTCCTCGGGTGTTTTTCCCTGAACAGAAGGAATGTCGAGCACTTCTGAGCCGCTCTGACAGCACTGTCCACGTTCTCGTACGGTCACAATTTCAATTTCCCTTGCTGTTCCTTAGGGATAACTTGTAATGCCTTCTTTTCCCTCTCTTCCCTTCCCTCCAGGCAAGCCTGGGACCTCGCTGTTGACATTTGCCTGTCCCAGCTGCCCACGATTATCGAGGAAGGAACAGCCTTCAGGGTAAGTTGGGGAGCGCCCCGGAGCGTGGGGCCGCTTTCACCCGTTCTCTGACACCTCAGTTCAGCTCGTCCCTTCTCCTGGTGCAGCTGAAGGTTTATGGTTTTGAAGAACTGTAAATGTCTGGCACAGGTTGCCCGGAGAAGCTGCAGCTGCCCCATCCCTGGAAGCTGGACGGGGCTGGGAGCAGCCTGGCACAGTGGGAGCTGTCCCTGCCATGGCAGGGGTGGCACTGGAGGGGCTTTGAGGTCCCTCCCGACCCAGACCAGTCTGGGATTCTGTGATTGTCCCCTCGAGGAACAGACAGTAACCGAGTTCAATCTGTTCCCTGCTGCGTGACCCAGCCCACACGTGGGGGTGAGCAGGGAGCTCCTGCCAGTAAAAGCAGTGCCTGGGACCTGACTCGGAGCATTCCACAGCGCTCAGACTTGACCGAGTGCTGTAACCCAAAAGGTCCTTTAATTTCTGAAATTAAAGGCCTAAATGTGAAAATTATTTCTTTATTAGAGTTCTTTCCAAAGACAAAAGAGAGTTTGAGGGTATGTCCAGAGAGTTCTGGTAAGCTCGGTGTCGTTAACAGGAGTCACCGGGGTTTTTTCTGCTTTATTTAATCTCAGAGAGCAGAAAAGTAAAATTTTTAATGTATTTAGCTTAAATTCCTTTATTCAGAGTGGATTTTTCTTTATATTCCTTTGATATTTCATGAAGTGAAACCTTTAAATAATAATTACTGTACAGGCTCAGGTCCCTGTTCCACCCCGATGTCTCTCTAATTTTCAGTAACATTCTTGCAGTTTATTTATATTACCAAACTTCCAAAGGTTTTCTGGCTGTAATTGCAGGTTGTCTCCAAAGCCCTGAGTGCAGGAGGAGAACTGTGGGCTCCTGCCAGGCTGGGGGTTGATCAGGATGCCCTGAGGCCTTTATCCTCCCACCCCTTGCCTTCCTCACTCTGTGCTCTGGTTTAGAACATAAAAAATACGATTTTTCTTCTCCTGGCTTACGTTCATTTTTACTTTCAGTCTCTAACAATGTCATTGGAGGCTTTTTTATTAGCGTTAACCCTCAGCTGGGCATTCTCTGTCAAGTGAGCTGAAATTCAGGAGATTTCTGAGTGTTTTGGGGTGGGAAGAGGCACAGACTTGCTGGGGATCAGACAGGAGGTCAGCGAAGAAGAGTGGCCACTCTCAGCTGGAGATCGATTCAGGGTAGGCTGGGAACAATTTACAAGCTGCTTTTCGAGCCTGACAAAGGTGGTTTATTGCGAGTTTTGGCTGCAGTGGGGGCAGGTTGGGCCATCAGTGTGCGGTTGGGGCTGGGAGCCGGAGCACGGTGAGATTCCAGCGCTGGCCAGGGAGCAGGCAGGAGGGGAGGGGACGGTCCCTGTGGTCACTGTGGCCACTGCCAGCCTGTTCCTCCCTGCCTGGCGGGGCTGGGCCGGGTGTCAGGGCTGGGAACACCCGGCTGAGGCAGCGGGACCCGCTGGGGGCTGGCAGTGCAGCCTGCCCTGGGCGCGGTGCCCCGTGTGAGCAGCACATCACACCCCACTCCTGGGTGTTCCAGGGTTTTCTTGCCTGCCCAGACCTGGAAAATGCAATAACCTGCTGCACAAGGGCCTGGGGGCTCCCAGTGCTCATACAGGGAAGGGTTTGGGCTGGGTTTCTCTCCCTCCTCCTCCTCTTCCCTCCCTCCTTCCCCACTGATTTCTGTTCCTCATGGATTCGTACCTGGAAGCTGCTGTGTGCTTTGGTCAGTGCATCCTCACGGCGAGCTCATGCCACATCCTCAGAGTGATGGATGACACGAAGAGTTTATTTTCGTTGCTCTTGGATTGTGTCTCTGGACTGGGCAGAGGCAGCTCCGAGTGCTGCTGCGGGAGTGGAACGGCCTCTGCAGAGCAGATAAATCCCCTGCTGCTCCTGGGGAGAGAGCAGCCACGCTTCCCTAAGTCCTTTCGTGGTCACTTTTCCTGTTTCTCTACTCTTTCCTTCTTTTTTCCCAAACACATTTAAAGGGATTTGTGGAAGTCTTTGGGAAGTTTTTATGCATTTAGAAAACCCCAAGCAAACATGCATCAGTTACCAATCACAGCTTCAGGAAAAAATGAAGTCCATAGGTGTCAAAACCCTTGGCTTCACTCCTTGGTGTTTAACCCACGCCTGCATTCCCCCTTTGCTCCCCCAGCACAGCCCCTTCTTTGCCGAGCAGCTCACGGCCTTCCAGGTGTGGCTGACCATGGGCGTGGAGAACCGCAACCCCCCGGAGCAGCTGCCCATCGTCCTGCAGGTGAGTCCTGGGGCTGGGGGTCCCTGTCCATGCCAGGGGTGTCCCTGTCCGTGCCAGGGGTGTCCCTGTCCGTGCCAGGGGTGTCCCTGCCTCTCCCTGCCCATGCCAGGGGTGTCCCTGTCCGTGCCAGGGGTGTCCCTGCCTCTCCCTGCCCGTGCCAGGGGTGTCCCTGCCTCTCCCTGTCCATGCCATGTGTCCTCCCCACTCAGCCTCGAGCTGCCAACCCGATGGCCTTCGGGATCATAAATTCCACGGGCTTCTCCAGGCTGAACAGGAGCTGGTTGTGTGTTCACCAGACCCGTGTGGATGAAGCCAAAGGGCTTTTCCTTGGCTCTGGTTGAGCCAAGCCCCTGCTCCGGTCCATGTCCGGCTCTGCTGCCTCGGGAGTCACCGCCTCTCTCAGAGCAGCACATCTTCATTGTCTCTCCTCTGGCATCTCCTCTGTATCCCAGCTCTGTCAGGCAGAGACTTTTATCTTCCCTGTTTTCAGAAGGTGGAAGTTACTGCAGCGTAAATCGTTTGGAAATGGCTCTTTTATCCACCCGGTACAGCCTGGGAAGCGTTCCCTTTAATGTGGGGCTGCAGGAGCACAGGAACTGCTCTGCAGAGCGTGCCTGGGGAGTGAGGGGCTCTGTGGGCACTGCCCAGAGGGGACAGAGGCTCACGGGAGAGGTGAATCCAGGAGCAGCAGAACGCGGCGATTCGGCCGGTGTTCGATGGCAGGGCCAGGATTGCAGCTGTCATCTGTCAGCCTGCTCTGGCCTCCCCTCCCCTGGAGTTTGTGCTGACAGAAATACAAACCCTGGCCCATGTACCTGTGGGCTCTGCTCTTCCAGCAGCACAATTTAAAGCCTTTCTTTGGAAGGAATGTGGTCCCAGTCCCTTGCACAGGGATCTGTGAGGAGACTCCCCTTCCCTGTCAGCTGGGTCTGGGACTGACAGTACCATCCATCTCTGCAAGACCAAATTTTAATTTCCTGAGTCTCCCAAGCCTTGAGAGATGCGGTGGGTAAGCAGATGTGTGGTTTGTCTCTGTCACTGCGATGGAAGAAGGCAGGATTTTGCTCCAGCTCCAACTTTGCTGCTTTCCAATGGATTGTTTGGCACCAGCGGGCTCTGCAGGAGCGTGACTGCAGTGGAACTGAGAGGTCACCTGGCAGAGGAACCTGTGTTCCTGCCTGGAGCAAAACCGAGCTGGGACAGCGTAATTGTTATAATTATAGCATGTTAATTGAACGGTGGAATGGGATTGGTTGGTAACAGGTCTGGGGATGCTGAGAGTCCAAGCCCAGCTGATCCAGGCCAGGAAGGGAGGGAGTCTCAGACCCGTTTTGGGTGTCTCTTGCTTTGACCCCATGGGAGTGCTCAGACCCCAGGGAGAGCCACCAGAGAGCAGGCAGCACACACAGCCTGGCCGGGGGGATCCCTGGGGAGCTTCCCTCTCTGTGGGATCTCCTGTGGGCTTGTGGATATCACTGCAGTCCCTGACTTCACACTGCCTTTGTGAGGAGCTGCCTGCTGAAATATGGACTGTTACACGTAAACGATCCCCCGTGCCCTGCTCCATCCCTGGTTTGTGTCATTAACTCCCCGGGTTCCCTCTGGGAATCACGGTGACGCAGGGCTGCACCCGAGCACTGCCATTACCCCACCAGGAGGTCATGAATTGTGCTCTGAGCCCCCCATCCCCATCCAGGGCTCTGGAACGTGTGCCAGCCTGGGCTCAGGTTATTGTGCAGATCCCCTGGGGAGGTGGGAATGGGAAATCCTGCGAGACCGAGGGCTCTGTTTGGGCTGGACAGTGACAGAACGGAGCTTTTCAAGTCAGACACAGCCTGCTCTGGGGAGTGTCCTGTGGGATGGCTGCAGGGTGCAGCTGGGGTCTGTGTCCTCACCCAGACAGCCTTTTCAATGAGTTCCATTTCTTGGCAGAGTTTGGAGTTCCTTGGTTTCTCTGCAGGCTGGAGGGTCCCGGCTGTGCCGTGTCTGTGCCTCCTGCCCCTGCCAGGTCCTGCTGCTGTCCCAGCCCTGCTCCAGCCTCACCTGCCCCGCTCTCAGCTCCTGCTTTAATCCCAAACAGCTGCCCCTGTTATTCCTGGGCTGGTTTATGGAATAGGCTGGTGCCAACTAGGGCAGGATGACCAAAATCCTTTCTCGTATGACCTGTCCTGAGATCTGAGCTCTGCTGTTCAGAGTGAAACCGCAGGAGCAGTTATCACATCCCCCTGCTTGCTTCTGGGCTTTTCCTGCACCACCTCAGTATCCAGTACCAGTCATCCAGAGTGTGAGACGAGAGCCAAGTAATTTGGTTATTCTTCAATATTAAACATGAAAAATAATCTAATTTCAATATGCAGCGTGCAGAAACACTGAGAAGGGGATGGAGTTGGGGAGGTAAATCAAGGAGTCTCTTTCCCGGAGATCCATGCTGAAGGATGTTCCTCAATTTAAACTGAGGATTAAACGTTGCATTCCAATATCTTACATCTGTTAAGGAGATTAAGAACTGCAAGTCTATCTGTTAATATTTCACACCAGGGTAGGTATAAGCCAGTAAAGCACCACCTCATTAGCGTTGTCAGACTCCATTTTAATGAGATTTTTATTAACGACCAACATGACCTTTTGCTCCCTCTTAAGTCTCTGATATTGATTTGCCAAGGAAAGCAAAGCCTCTTCTTGTGCTCCTGAGCTGCTGGGAGCAGTGGGAGGCTGGGCTGTTGCTGCCCTTCGGGCCCTGCTGCAGGAACCATCACGAGCTTGGCTGGGAAGGGCACTCGGAATCCTCGGGGATTGCATTCCCGGTGTCTGGAGCAGCTCCACAAAGGAGCGTTCCCGGGGTGTGACCCCTCCCTGGCAGAGCCCTCCCAGTCCGGGTTTGCCGGTGTCCCTTCCCTGTGCTCTGCAGGCCCAGGGATGTGTTTTCCCCGGACAATAACCCCCATCCCTGTGCTCTGCAGGCCCAGGGATGTGTTTTCCCCGGACAATAACCCCCATCCCTGTGCTCTGCAGGCCCAGGGATGCGTTTTCCCCGGACAATAACCCCCTTCCCTGTGCTCTGCAGGCCCAGGGATGCGTTTTCCCCGGACAATAACCCCCTTCCCTGTGCTCTGCAGGCCCAGGGATGTGTTTTCCCCAGACAATAACCCCCATCCCTCTGCCCTGCAGGTGCTGCTGAGCCAGGTGCACCGGCTGCGAGCTCTGGATCTGCTGGGGAGGTTCCTGGACCTGGGGCCCTGGGCTGTCAGTTTGGTGCGTGGGAGCTGCACGTGGTCCCGTTTGTCTCACGGGGTGGCGAATGCAGCTGGTGGTTTGGGGAAGGGAGGTGGGGAGGATAATCCACAGAGCTGGCAGATGCCCGGGTTGGTGTGCTCGTGTGTGGGAAACGGGGCGGGTGTCCCTGCAAGAACAGAGGTTTGGGGTGATCACGTTCATCCCCGGGTTCGTTTCCAGTGCAGCAAAGAGGAGTTCCCTGGGAATAGTTCAGTGTAAAATAACAGAAGGGACAAAGCAGGAGGAAATATCTGGGGCAAGGAAGAAGGTTTGTCATATAAAACACATAGCCCAAAAAAGCATGTACATTTATTATGTGTTCTTTCAGCTTACTGGCTGCATCATTTTCTTCTCCTCCTTTATCTGTTTGGTGTCTGGATTTTACAAGCTCTTCTGAGCAGGCAGCAGCTGCATTCTGCAGTTTGGAAAGAGGCAGCACAGTGTGGAGCATAAATAAGAATTAAACAGAGGAGCAGTTTAAAGCACTCCCGTAAATGGAGCTGTTTGTTGATAAAAGTGATGGAGATGAAGCACCAGCTGCTCGTGGAGCAGCTCAGTGATGGGGCTTTGTAGTGGTTTGCTTTACCTCCCTCCTGGAGTTAATTTCCAGTGGGAAGGCTGGAATTCCTGAACTTTGTGACGTGTCCAGCTGGGAGAGCCCACGGCCCCGGCTGAGGGAAGTGAGGATGTGGGACATAAACCAGCCCAGGCTGTGAGGAGAGCAAGCTGGTGCTGCATTAACTCAGAGTCTCCATGCACCAAATGAGTCTGAAAATACCTGGTGACATTCGAGATTAAAATGAGCAGCAGACAAACACACAGGGATCCCCTCTTCGCTGGAAACGTGTGAGGTTATTTTCTGCCAGATTTCTCAGCTGTGTCTGTAAAGATGCTGCATCCTGGGCCCTGCTGGGGGGCTGAGCTGCCCATGGGGGGTTTTGCCCATGGGGGGTTTTGCTCACGGGGTTTCACTGACAGGGATTTGCTCTCTGCCTCCCAGGCCCTCTCCGTTGGCATTTTCCCCTATGTGCTGAAGCTCCTCCAGAGCTCAGCCCGTGAGCTGAGACCTCTCCTTGTCTTCATCTGGGCCAAGATCCTGGCGGTGGACAGTGTGAGTATTCCTGCCCCTGCCTGGCTTGTGGGCTTCAGCAGTGCGCTGCCTCAGCCAGGGCTCTGCTTGCCGGGCTTTCAGATAAATAATTAAGCTGGTAAGTAATTGCAGATAAATTTGTGGAGTCGTATCTCTGACTCAGTGGTTTGTGGGTGCAATTAGCTGAGCGCTATAAAATTATTAGGAGAGGTGCACACATTAATTCAGGCACAATTGCAGGTCCATGGAGAACGTCTGAACTGCTGGGGGTGTTGGATCTTTCCTCTTTGGGGGTTATTTTTGTACCTCTCCTCCATTTCAGTCTGGAGCACAGCACTGAATTCGTGAAGTTTTTCCTGCTGTTGACCCAGCATTGTCAGGTTTAGCTTTATAACAATATTTTCATTAACATCCTAAGAGGATTTGGGAAAGCAAAGGAAATGAAAACGATTCGTCTTGGAGCTCTCGTGGAGCAGCTCATCTGTGGTGCACCCCAGGCTGGTGCCTGGCCCCAGGTGTGTGTCAGGGGCTCAGGTGTGGTTCCCGTGTGGTGCTGTGCCCTCCTCCACTCCGAGAGGCTCCCACCCCCCTGCCCCTCACACATTCCCTCCCGTGCTCTGGCACTGCCTCTGTTGTTTGCAGGCTCTGCTTTAGAGCAAAACACAAAAAATACTCTTCAGCAGTGGATTTGGGTTTCTTTGTGCTGTTTCACTCACTCGTTGCACCAGCACGTGGTGGGAGTGGGAGGGGAGGAGGGGGCAGGTTCCCCAGGGAAGTGCCGTGGACGCTGCTGAGGGAGGGGACAGACAACAGCTCCCTGCAAACAGAATATTTTCTGTAGGTTCTGAACTTGCACACCCAGCCTGCAGCCCGCTTTGGTCATGTCGTGGAGCTCACAGTGGAGCTGCTCGTTCCCTGAGGAGCAGAAGGAGGTGTCAGTGGTGCTGGATCCCCACATTGTTCCCAGGATCTCAGCAGGGAGGGGTTCAGCTCTGGCTCCGGGGCCATCGCCTCCCTGTCTGAGCCCAGGAACTGGGCAGCAGAGGCAGCGCAGCGAGGGAGGAGCTGGGCAGCCTCCCCTGTGCCTGCACTAAAGCCAAGGCAGGGCTCCGTGTGAGGAACTGGAAGTGTTGACGCCGGGAAGGCAGAGGGGGAGAGGGAGCCTGGAGCGTGCAGGGGCACGGGAGCCGGGGAAGCCTCTCGTCGCTGCAGCCTGGCAGCAGTCCAGGCCCTCTGCTCCTGGGTCTGCCAAAACCAGCAGCTTCGCTCTCTTCAGCACTAAAATATTCTCTTGCATCTCTGCCTCGCCATCCCCTCCCCTTTCAGCAATTAGTTCCCTCCTTCACCTTCTCCTCCTGATGAAAAATGCATGACCCTGTCTCCGGCAGAGCCGTGTCACAGGGAGCCGCTGCCAAGTCAGGGTTTCCTCCCTTCCATTTTCACTTTCTCCGTGTGCATCCTCTCAGAGTGACCCCAAAACGTCAGCCTGGAGCCCGGGCTGTGTCAGCAAAGCCCTGTGCTCTCCTCTGAGCCCAGCCCAGGAACCTGCCTTGCTCTCCAGGCCCTGGAGCTGCTCTGTGGTCCGGGCTGGGGGTAGCAGGAGGTGTAAAGGTACTGGGAGGTTTAATGTGGCACAGAGGTGGCTCCTTTGAGTCCTCCCCACAGCAGGAGCTCACATTTGCAGCTGCTGTTCGTGGCCCTGTGGGGCTGGCAGAGGCTTCCCTGCTCCGTTTGGTGGCAGCCCCCAGGAAGGCCTCGAGTTTTATGTGGCTTCTCAAATGAAAACAAGATTGGAGACAAGTGGTTAAGAAATGAAGCGTTTATACATCATTGGAGGAACAAATGTGTGTGTTGTGGTTCTCACTGTGGTTTTCTTGGTCTCTCTTTCAGTCGTGCCAGGCTGACCTGGTGAAGGACAATGGACACAAGTACTTCCTCTCGGTCCTGGCAGATCCTTACATGCCAGTAAGGACAAGTCCCATTTATTCAGACTCTTTAGCATTTGCTTCCCTCGTTTCAGCTGATGTGCTGCTCCCCTGGAGCCACGTGGGGCTGCCTCCTCCTCCAGTGGCACCCAGTGCTGTACTGGGACAGTCACTGCTGGGCTGGAGCTGTGTGACAGAGGCAGCCAAACCATCCGAGGCTTTACAAACTCCTCTGGAGTTCTGTAAGCAGAGTCTCTGCGAGGGTGGGAGCTGGGGGCTCCAGGGTGGCTGCAGGAGCAGGGAATTGCCCCCCAGGTTTGGCAATTCCCCCTGCAGCAGCTGGGTTCCCATGAGGGGTGCTGGGGAGTCTCCCCAGAGCAGGGCCAGGCTGGCTGGGAGGATCCAGCTGGGGAAGTGTCCAGGGTGTCACAGGGCTGATGCCAAGAGAGGGAAAAGAAAGCTGGAATTTTCTCATCCTTTTAACATGGCACAAACTGCACTCAGGATAATGCCCTGTCTCAGGGTGGCTGTGGCTGTTCCCTGCCCTGTTCTCCTCAGCCTGTGTTGTTTTCAGGCCGAGCACAGGACGATGACAGCGTTCATCCTGGCTGTGATTGTCAACAACTACAACACTGGGCAGGTGAGTCCCTGCAGCCTCTTCCCTTCGTCCTCTCCCACCCCTCTCTGCCTCGTGCCTTTGCTTTGATAAAGTGTCCTGGCTTGCATTAAAGCCCAAACCTGGGCTTGGAAGCAGAGCCAGGACGTTGGGGTTTGTTATTTCTGTGCGGATTAACAGAAGAATTGGCCTGGAGATGTGACAAAGGCATTCTGTAGCCAGCACCTGGCAGTGGGGGACAAGGACAAGAGTCCCTCCCCAGCCACTGGCACGTTGGGAAGGAAAGAGTTCCTGGTCCCAGCCTGATGGCTGGGAATGGTCTGTGGAATGAGCCGTACACCTTGGGCCTCCGGCAGGTGCAAGGGATGTTTCCAAAGAGGAAAACCCAAGCTTTATGCTTTATACAAAAAGCATTTTAATGCTCAATATTTAATCAACTCTGTCTGCCTTTCCCTTTGTGCTGCTGGTATTCCGTAACAAAATCAGTCTGGAACCACTGAATGATTATTTTCTCTTGGCTTCCTGACTCCTTCAGAAATAGTCTCCTTCTGTGGGGATGAGGTGGGAAGCTGTCATCCCAAACAAAAGGCTTGGTTTGTTTTTTGCAGGAAGCCTGCCTGCAAGGGAACCTGATCGCGATCTGCCTGGAGCAGCTGAACGATCCCCACCCGCTCCTGAGGCAGTGGGTGGCCATTTGTCTGGGGAGGATCTGGCAGAACTTCGACTCAGCCAGGTGGTGTGGAGTGAGAGACAGCGCCCATGAGAAGCTCTACAGCCTCCTCTCAGATCCGATCCCAGAGGTAAAAATCCAGCTCCTTTGGTAAACGCCCCTGGAACTGGCAGCAGGACAGGAGTTCCTACAAAGCAGGGCCTTCCAGAGCTTTGTGTTTGTGTCTGGTTCAGAGAAAGATCTTGCTGCTGTTTCTTCAAGGTGATGCAAATCAAACAAGCCCTACAAGAGGAGCTTCCAAGGAAAGGCAGAGGGAGTTCACAGAGCCCCAAACCCCTGGGATCTGGGCACTGCAGTTAGGAAATGCCACAGTTTTTGCTTCCTTGCATATCAGAAGCTGTTAAAAATGTGGTCCCAAAACTCCCTGTGTGTTGCAAAAAACCCTCAAGTCTTTTTGTCCGAGTATGAAAACTCTTCTCCCCCTGCTCATTGTGAAAATGCATCTTTAATTGGCTCTGTGCTGCCTCTGTGACACTCCCGGGAGAGGAGGGGTTGTGCTGGGCCTGGCAGTGACTGACGGAGCCCATCAGACCCGGCACACACACCTGGGAGAAGGGAGCCGAGATAAACACCTCTGATAACGTGCAGAGATTGGAGATGAGATTCTCCTCCACATCCGAAATCTGTCCTGCGTCCTCCTCCTCTTGTCCCCGGCCCCATTCTCCCCACTTTCTGAGCAGCGTTTCTGCAGAGGTGGGGTGGCTTTCCAAAGTTTTCCCTGATTTTTCTCCTTTTTCCCATCATTTACCTTCCTATAAGCCCGTACCTGAAGACTGTGGTCAGCACTCCTGCGAAAGATCCACATCCCAGCAGGAGCTGTGTGTACCTTACTCCTGTTAATTAATATCCAAGGCAACACCAACTGGAAGAGTCACCCATGGGAAGGTCACCGAGTACTCTGGGAAATTAAACACATCCTGCCAATGCTTAAAGCCCAGTTTGCTGAGGCTGCCGGGGTTGTGGCTCCCCACGGGTTCCCTGCTCACCTGGCACAGGAGCTCAGGTCTGTGGGGATAAATGAACTCCCCCTGGCAGCAGAGGGGAGCACCCAGGGCTCGTTTGTGTCCCCAGGTTCGCTGTGCCGCGGTCTTTGCTCTGGGGACCTTCGTGGGCAACTCGGCGGAGCGGACGGACCACTCGACCACCATCGACCACAACGTGGCCATGATGCTGGCCCAGCTCATCAACGACGGCAGCCCCATGGTCCGCAAGGTACGGGCAGGGCGAGGGGCTGGGGCTCTGCTCTGCCCTCCCGCCGCTGGCCTGAGCCAGCAGATTCCCGGGGAGTTTGGCTGGGGAGAGAGAGAATGTGAAAAGTGAAAAGTCTCCCTGCCTTTGGAGCCCCAGGGATGGATCACAGACAGCTCCAGAGCAGCTCTCCGGCTTTGGGAGAGTTACAGTTCCTGATGCACCGTCGTACATCAGTAGTACGTTAAATGGCTTTTGACATTCTGGATTGTTTTTGAGGGCTGTTCTGAAGTGTCCTCATGCTCGTGTTTACTTTGCTGGAACATCAACACCCTGGCAGTTGTCACCGGCACTGCAAAGATTCATTCCTGTTGTCTCGTTCCAGCATTTAATCAGTTTAATTCAAGAGAGAGCTGCGTGTCACACTGAATGCTCTGTGAGATTCATAAATCTCTCCTTGGGAGATCATCCCTGAGCAGAGAGCAGCCAGAGCCAGCTCTGTGTTCTGTCTGCTGCTCCCAGGGGCCAGGCAGGAGGCGCCTCTGGAGGGGCTGAGCTCCGTGCAGGGCCGGGCAGTGCCGGGAGGGTCCGGCTGTGCCACGGGGGGCTGAGGACGCCCAGCCCTGGCACTGCCCCTGCTCTGAGGGAGCCACCCCCGTCCTGGGGGCTGGGGCCAGGTCGGGGCTGTCTGTGATACTGCGTCAGTCTGACAATGTAGGGCAGAATCGGCCACAGAGCCCCGGGGTGGTTTGGGTTGGAAGGGACCTTAAAGCTCCTCTCGTTCCCAGCCCCGCTGTCCGTGGGCAGGGACACCTCCCACTGGAGCAGGCTGCTCAGAAGTGGGAGAAGCCTGTCCAGGTAGAAAAGGCTTGTGAAGAATTAAGTGTGAGACAGAGTCCTCTGGCTTTCTGCCGTTCCCCCCTGTGAATTCAGGGAGAATTATCACCCTGGGTAGCCCCCCAGTAATCCCAACAGTACTGGTGTGTGTTTGCCTTCAGTGCCTTGCTTCTCACCTGTGTAACCTTGAGGTGTTTCTTGTGCTCTTTCCCCAGGAGCTGGTGGTGGCCCTGAGTCACCTGGTGGTTCAGTACGAGAGCAATTTCTGCACCGTGGCCTTGCAGTTCATCGAGGAGGAGAAGAATTATCCTCTCCCTTCCCCAGCTGCTCCAGGTGGGGGCCTGGCTTCAGGTGGGCAGGAGATGTAGGGCCTGAAAGTACTTGGGAATTATCTCAGGAGTTTTCCCAACACAGTGGGCTTCTCGCTGGTGGGGGTTTATCAAAGAGCCCTGTTGTGACATGGTGAGTGATGAGGTGGGGAGATCTGGTGCCTGGTCAGCCCTGTGAGGTGTTGCACTGGAAGAAATCCATCCTCCACTGAGTCTCCACCTAAGCCGTGGCCGTAGCTCACCAGGAACCTCCTGCCCCGTTCAAAGAGGTTCCCTTCAGCTCGAGGCTGAAGGATCTTGGTCAAGGCAGCACACAGGCTTGTTTTCTTTTCCCCCTCTCAAATCACACCTGGGTCATGTTGACCTGGTGAGAGCTCCAGCACACCATGAACCAGCCCTGCTGCTGTGAGAGCCACACAAGGGAAGGGAAGAACTCTGTGCTCCGAGCCTGTGGCCCCATCCCTTCTGTCGTGTCTGTGGCTTTATGTGAGGAATGAAATGTCCTGGTGAAGTTGTCACTAACCTCACCTTTTGTTCAGATTTAAACTGCAGTGGAAACCCTGAAGGATAAACAGGACTGTTGCAGGATCTTGGAGCGGAGACCGTGTGTTGTCTCTGCGCAGAGTGGTTTAGTCTCCCTGTCCTCTGAATAACTGAATCATGTTGGAAAATGAGCTCCTTCCCGTTTGCTGCAGGAAATAAACACTGCGTGCACTTGGTACAGCGCTTTTCCTGCACAAGCAGGACGCCCTGGGAGCGCTGGCCCCCCACCACAGTGCAGCCCCTCTGCAGGGAAACAGAGCAGCTCTTCTGAGCCTGTGGGACTGTGTGTGCTCAGGGCGAAATATGACTCGAAATCAGGCCTGAAATTTGGTCAGGAAACCAGAATTTTCATAGCTCCTGATGATGAGAAAATCCAGGGGGGGAGTCTGACGAGCAGCAGCAGAGAGGAGCCGGCCAACGCTGCCTCAGACCATCCTGGCACAGGGGCTGGGCAGTGGCCCAGCACCACCTGCAGAGAAGAGTCACCAGGGCCCCTGGGAGGCACTGGCAAGGCTGAGCTCACCTGGCCTCGTTGGGCATCCCAAACTCCCAGCCTGGACAGCAGAGACACGGGGTCCGTGCTGGATCCGCCGCTGTCCCTTGTTCCCTTTTAGCCTGACAGAGAATTACAAATCCCGTTCGTGTCGGTGTTGGTTTAATTAATTCCTCATTAGCTGGGCAATACCCACGGTGCTGGGGCTGGGTTTGGGTACAGCCATAATCGCTCCTTTTGCCTCACAGAGGGCGGGAGCCTGACCCCGGTGCGGGACGGGCCCTGCACGCCGCGGCTGCGCTCCGTCAGCTCCTACGGGAACATCCGCGCCGTCACCACGGCCAGGAACCTCAACAAGTCCCTGCAGAACCTCAGCCTCAACGAGGAGTGTAAGAGACGCTTCAGAATTCTTCCATTTTTCACGCCCCTCGTGCCAGCCAGGAAAACGCCACGCGCAGGGCAGCACGGGCTGGAAATGGCACTTCAGCCCGAATTATCCAGCTCCAAGGGCTTGGATGAGGAGCCCCCTCATAATTAGTTGCAATTTTCTGGTCATTAGCATTGATTTTTCGGAGTGTTTGGGGACTAAAAATGTGCCTTCCAGCTTCTGAGCATAAGTGGATTTTTAACTCAATCTTTTGCTTATTCTGTGTTTAATCATTCAGTATCAAAAAGGGGAATTGTGGCTTTGCCCCCGGGGTAAGGAGTTTCCTTCCCCGAGTGTGGCAGGATTTAGAAAAGGGCTGTTCTGTCTGGGTGAAAATTGTCCTCTCGCCAGTCCTGGTTGCAGCATCTGCTGTTTTGTCCCGGCAGCTGGAAGCTCCGTGGCGTTTTCCCCTGGGAACCTGAGCACGAGCAGCAGTGCCAGCAGCACGCTGGGCAGCCCCGAGAACGAGGAGTACATCCTGTCCTTCGAGACCATCGACAAGATGAGACGAGTCAGCTCCTACTCCTCGCTCAACTCGCTCATAGGTGAGCTCAGCCCCTCCTGCCCTTCCCCGGGGTCCCCTCTCTGCCTGGGTGGAAGGTTGGGGTCCTGGCTCCTGCCTGATCTTACTCCAGCCAGGTTTCTCTCGCTGTCGTGCGTGGCTGGGTGGCTCCGGTGCAGGGATGGGGATGGGAGCTGCTGGCTCCAGTTCTGAGCTTCGCTGCAATCCTTTTAGGAGTTCAGGCACAAAAATGTGGGGTGCCACAACAGCTTTGCTTTAAACTACCTGTAGCTTTTCAAACAATCTGAGCCATTTTGGCATGACATCACAGGCACCGTGCAGAAGGACCTGGCTTTTGGGATGGCCTCCTTCCAGGGAAAGCAGCACGCACAGGGAAATGCTGGGGGAAGTCTCTGTATTTCCTCTGTAATCAGTAAATGGGCCCATACCTTCACAAATCAGTGCAAAGCGAGTAACTCGGGGAGGAATCACCTGGGTGACAGAGCTGCCTTGACCAAAGAAACATTTCCTCTGCTCTGTTTTCTAGGAGAATTAATGGTGATTCGGCTCTCCCGAGTTGAAAGAGTCAGGGATTGTAATTGCTGAGCCCCTGTGGCAGTTTAAAATCATGAGTTCATTAGGAACTTGATCAGTTAATTTGCTTTTGATTATCAGTAATGACATTGGATCTTCTGAAGCATGGCAGGGATGTTAGGAAATGTCTCTCCATCTTGAGCTAGGACTTGAGTTTTCCCATTCCCACTGGTGTCGGCTCGATGGCTGCTGTGTGTCTCACAAGAGCTGTGCAGCACAGCTGGAAAAGGCTCCGGAGAGGAGCTGGAGGTGGTGAGGAGAGCCTTGGAAAGAGAGAGCAGCTCTCCAAGGCCTCCCTCATTCCTGCTCCATCAAAGAGCTCAGACCCAGCTGGAAACGCAGAGCTTAGAGAAGTGTTTAAAATTCATGACTCGCACAGAATCCCATTACCTTCCCATTTGCCTGCTGCAAGCCAGGCTTTTCTCATTCCTTCTGAAGCATCACCATCCTCCAGCCCTGTCTCCTGCTCCCCAAGGAGAGATGCCACCAGCCCCAGCCACCCCCACAACTCTGCAGCCCGGGTTAACCCCGTTCCCCAATGTCCCGACGTGCCTCGAGCTGCTGCTGCACAGCCAGTGAGGGGAGCTGGGGGAGCCCCCCTGGGCCAGAGACCTGGGACTGCAGGAATGGTTTGCTCTGCTCTGTCCTCTGAAAGAGGAAATGGGGCTTTGGCTCTGCAGTAACGCCTCTGCCGAGTGTCTGGGATGGCCAGAGCAGTGAAAAGGATGTTTGGGGCACGCGAGGAGGCTCCAAGTGAAGCAGAAATCTGGTCTGTGAGAGAGAAGGAGAAATTGTCAGCCACAGTTTGTGTTCTGTGCTCTGCGTTCCCACAGCTGATCCACTGATCACAGAACTCCAGAATGGTTTGGGTTGGGAGGGACCCTAAAGCCCCTCCAGTGCCACCCCTGCCATGGGCAGGGACACCTCCCACTGTCCCAGGGTGCTCCAAGCCCCGTCCAAGCTGGCCTTGGGCACTGCCAGGATCCAGGGGCAGCCACAACCTGCTGATGTTCAGGTCTTTGTTCCTCCCTGGCAGTTTTAGGAACTTGGCGTGTGAGGGATTGTTCTGGATCAGTCTCGACACTGGCACCGAGGCATCACAGAATGTACTTCTTCCCAAAAACTTGAGGAAAACCTCTCCATTCCTCCTTGTCCCATTTTACAAACAGTTCCTTAGCTAACTGTGGGCCAAATGTCCCCGTTATTGCTCCCCAAATGCACCAACACACGCTCTCGGCCGAGCTCTGTGTTCTCTGGCAGCTGCTCCTTGGCCAGACAGGCCAGTACCAGGAGAGACATTTATTCCTGGCCCAGTTTTCCAGCTGGCAAGAGGCAGTTTGTGGTTAGTCAACAAAGACATCATTTTGGAAGGGAAGCTGAGCCTCGCTGCTTTTCCATACAGCCACTCATTAATCTTGGTGTCCTGGAAATGTTCCGTTTTCAGATAGGAAAAGGGATGGAATTAAGATGGGGCTTTGCTTACCTCGAGGCTGATCATTCATATCCAAACTGCACGATGAAAGCCTTTGTCCTACAGAGAGCTTCGCTGGAAAGATTATCTTAAAGAGTGATCAAAGAAGGAGGAAAATAAATCTTGGAGCAATGTGATGCTGGGGAATTGTTGTCTCTTGCAGCAGGAGAGGCTGGGGGTGGAGAACTGTTTGCCATTTCCCAGGATCTGCCTCAAAGTACCAGTGAGGGCGAGGAGAGCAGAGGTGGAGGTGGACAGCGAGGTGCAGGAAGCAGAGAGTGTTGGGACAGGGGAGCCTCCTACTCTCTCCGTGTGTAAATGCACTGAGATAATGAGAAGGAGCTGGTCAGCCAGCAGGGTTTGTACCGGGTGACAGGCACAGCAGCAAAGCACAGGGGTTTGGGTGGGGTTTGGAAATGGAAACTTGCTGCAGAGGCTGCTCGGAGGGGGCTGTCTCCCTGCTGCTGGCGCCAGCTCTGGCCCAGGGGTACCTGCTCTGAGGAACTTCCTTCTAAGGAGCTGCTCCTGGCTCGTGTGGAAGCACGAAAAGCTCCAGCTCTGCCGCTGGAATTGCCGAGGGGAGGGTCAGGAGTGGGGCACTGAGCTGTGCCTGCCAGGACCAGGCTGTTCACTCAGCAGAGCTCGGGCAGCTGTGGGGATTTGGGGTGTCCCCATCACCCGAGGGGGTCCCTCCTGGGAAGAGGGGGGATTTGTGGGATGCACATGCACAGAGCAGGTGTGGTTGGCACTGATGTGCAGCAGCTCCCCGAGTCCTCGGGGCCGTTCAGCCTGAAATATTTCGGCTGCACCCGAAGGCTCCATTCCCTGTCCCCGAAGGCTCCATTCCCTGTCCCCGAAGGCTCCATTCCCTGTCCCTGTGTGCCTGTGTGTCTGAAGGTTTCTCTCCCTGTCCCTCCGTGCCCATGCCAGGTTCCAGTCGCTCCCCAGGAGCTGTCTCGGGGCCAGGTGAGCAGCAGCCCCGGAGCAGCCATTGGTCTGTTTTTGCTGCGGTGCCGGTGGGAAGTGGAGCTGCCCCATCTGTGGAGGTCGGGGCTTGAAATCACTGCAGTGATTCTTAACAGGGGGTTGGAAAGAAACCCTGTCCCAGCCTGGCAAATCAAAGTGAATAAATAAAGCCATCACCAGTCGGGTTTGCATCCACCGAGGCTCTCCCTGCAGCTGCTGGAGCCCGGCCTGTCCTCGGGGCTTGCAGGTGAAGTGAACCCCACGTGTGCAGGGAAAATCAAACTCGGGGGAAAGGCAGGCAATTTATTTTTGACATTGTTAGCAGAGAGGGATCATTTTGTAAACATGAGTCCCCGCTGCAAGGGGCACTGGGCTGGCTGGGAGTCGCTGTGACTGATTGCAGAGCTGTCTGCTTCGATTAACGCCCGGCCCCGCTCGCCTCCTGCTTTGCATCTCAGGGGCAGTTGGGGCACTGGAGTCCTGAACATGAAATGGAGCTGCTGCTCCTCCTGCCACCTCTGCTGCCCCCCTTATCCCCAGGACTGGAGCTCAGGATGTGACAGGGAGCTGTGTCAGATGTGTCACTCCTGCGTGACCAGCACCGGCAGTGGGGCGGTGGCAGCGGGAAGGAGCAGCCTTGGGAGCACCAGCCCTGAGCCCCAGGTGCCTTTGTAGAAATTCCCTGTGTTCTCCTCAAAGGCTGCCAGGTGAAGGGGGAATTGCACTGGCACAGTTCTGCTTAAAATTTGGTTTTTCCCTGACACTTAGATGTATAAAAAATGTCGTTGGGCTTCTTTCTCGGTGAACGAGGTGGTTACCGGAGCCCCTGGGAAATCTGCTGGGTGCCCCCCTCGCTCTTCCTCCTCTCCCTTTCCTTTTACTCTCTTTCAAGGGCTTTAAAGAATTAAAGGCATCCAGATTTCCCTCTGGTCCTTATGTAACAGGCTGGAGTGTGGGAGGCAGAGCTCTGGGCGCAGCTCTGGGCACACCTCAGACATTACCTGGCTGCTGCTTCACGAGCTGAGCCTTTTTTCCTCCCACACCTTGTAGCACTTTGCCTCTCTCCCTTCTTGTTCTTCATCCTTCCCCCCTCCAGTTTGTCTTTCCTTGGTAATAGAAGCTTCCAGGGTTTAACATTGTTATATATTTACAGCCTTTGCAATTTTACTGTATTATATAAATATTATACAATATTACATAAATATATGTTTACAGCCTTTACAATTTACAGCCTTATAACAATTTACATTGTTGCAGGTTTTACAGCCTTGCCAGCGCCTGAAGGGGCTCCAGGAGAACTGGAGAGGGGATTTACACGAGGGCCTGGAGTGGCAGGAGAAGGGGGAATGGCTTCCCACTGCTGGAGGGCAGGGTTAGATGGGATACTGGGGAGAAATCCTCCCCTGGGAGGGTGGGGAGGCCCTGGCACAGGGTGCCCAGAGCAGCTGTGGCTGCCCCTGGATCCCTGGCAGTGCCCAAGGCCAGGCTGGAATAACCTGGGATAGTGGAAGGTGTCCCTGCCCACGGCAGGGGATGGCACTGGATGGGCTTTAAGGTCTCCCCCGACCCCAGCCCTTGTGGGATTCCCTGGTTTGTCGGGCCCTGGCTCTGGCCTGCCTTGGGAAGGTTGGGATCAGCTGCAGGAGCCCGTGCAGTCACCCCCAGCACACGAACAGCACGGCCCAGGCGCTCCCTCCGCAAACACTGGTGAGATTTCCAGGTGCAAATTTAAGCAGACGTCACTTGGGACATCCTTTGGATGCCAGGTGTGAGAGAGAGAGAGAGAGAGGGAGAGACCCTTTGCAGGTGGGGTGGGAGGTGGGGTTGGGTTATGGCTGCTGCCTTGGCCCTTTGCAGAGTGATTTGCCACTTGGGGCAGAGGAAGGTTCCCCTTTCAGACGAGCATCCCAAGGGCTGCCCGTGGGCTCCTGCAGCCTATGGCTGCCCTCAGCCAGTGCTCAGAACTGCTCTGTCCCAGTCTGGCTTAGGGATCAGGTCTAGCTCTGCCAGGTGAGGAGCTGCTTGGTGACCAAGGAGCCCTTTCCTCCCAACTTTATATTTAGCTACCTCCAGAAACACAAGAGGAGAAGCAGTAACAGCTTGATCTGTCATTTACCGCTGATTGTGACTCATCTGAAATCTCTATTTTAGCTCCTTT
The DNA here is from genome assembly GCA_013398855.1 of Mohoua ochrocephala. Lineage (NCBI taxonomy): Eukaryota > Metazoa > Chordata > Aves > Passeriformes > Acanthizidae > Mohoua > Mohoua ochrocephala. Next base: position 102,219 of record VZTA01012420.1, on the reverse strand, counting down.
TTTTTGTTGTTAGTGCAACCACTTTAACATTGTCCAAATGGCTCCACTCCCAGCCGGGGCGTTGCACGATCGCACACCGGCAGGGCTCGGAGGCAGGAGAACAAATTCTCGCCCAAAAGCAGCAAAATAAAATGTTCACGGAATTTTGTCAGTTGTTGCAAACGCTTATTAATTTGATTTGTACTTTGAATCTGTCAGTCCCTTCTGCTGAAATAACGAACAGCTGATGTGCTCATTAAATAACAAATTGGAGGAATTGATACAAATGTCAGTAGGAAAGACTGAGTTGGACTCGCTGCTTCCCGAAGGCTCAGCTCCTGAAGCTTTGCTTTAAACATTTAGTGAAGTTGTAGAGTGTGCAAACCCCTGAACAATTCAGTGAAGATAACCACAACGATGCAAGGCAGTAACTGTGGGTTTATGCCATTGAGTGTTTCAGCTCAGGAAACCCAGACATTATTCCCTTGGCCTTTCCAGGTGATTTGCTTCAGGAGCCTGGAAAAGCAGGAGCTTGACTGGAGATGATTTAGGAAGTCTTTAAATTTATTTTGCTTCCTCCCACTCTGATTTCACAAGCCCTTGCAGAGTTCACAGACAGGCAAGAGGGAGACAAAATGCCCACGTGGGGTGTTTTTGAGCTCCTCTCTTGATGTTCCCTGAGATGTCATCGGGTTGTTTGGAGTTCTAATGAATTTTCTCACATCAGATCAAAGCACTGGAGTTGGTGGATTGTCATGTGCTGCAGGGCTTTGGGGTTTGTTGTGTTTTTTGTTGTTCTAGGTGTGAGTTTCAACAGTGTTTATACCCAAATTTGGAGAGTGCTCCTTCACCTGGCTGCCGACCCCTATCCCGACGTGTCCGACCTGGCCATGAAGGTTCTCAACAGCATTGCCTACAAGGTACGTGCCTGTCCCTGCTCACCCGTGCCTGCCAGCTGTTTGGATGTGGATTTTTTCATGCTTAGGCAAGGCTTAGGCAGACTGACCTGGATGGGTCCGTTGGAGGGCTCTGCCTTTTGCAGAAGGAGCTTTTAATGCTTCCTGATGATAAAACTCTGCCCTGAACGCTTGATCAGGTAAAACGAATACATGGGGGAGGGCCTGGGGTTGTCTCAGGGTATAAATTAGGTGCAGACCTCGGGCAGTAGGTCTGGTTTAGAAGTCTACTTGTCTAGATCAGTCCCTGGGATAAACCTTAAGTATCCTTCATTAAATTATCCGTTTGCAAACTGATTTAGATAATGCAAGTGGGACTGGCCTGCAGACTGAAGCCACAACGGCTCTCCAACCCAGGTGAACTAGTACATGTGAGTCAGCATGCAGACCCCTGCCACTCCTCACCCCAGCCCAGGCTGGGTGCCTAAACCTCCATCCTCATCCCATCTCATCCTGGGGGTGACAAGATGTCCCTGGAGGCGCCGCCCCTGGGGCAGCACCTTCCCCCCGCCCGGGCCAGGCCACCCCAGGACATCTTCTCACCCCGTGCGTCCCCTGGCTGGGCACAGAAAGCTCGGTGTGAACCTTTCTGGCCACTCAAGCATCCAGACCATGAGCCATTGCAGTGGGAACTCTCTTACTGGGCCTTTCCAGGGAGTAATCCCAGCTCCTCAGCCCGGGGCTGCGGAGCTGAGGCTGCAGTAAGAGATGCCAGCATCGTGCACTGCCATCTTAACGCCTTAGAGATCTCTGCTTTGAAATCACATTTTCTCTTGAGACAGTAGTTACTGACTTGAACTCTGATTTGTTTGAAGTGCACGTGCCAGTGAGCGGTGAGGGCCGGGTTTGGGACAGAGAATTCTCTTGGCAGTGGGGGCAGCGAGCTCGGCCCTTCCCTGGTGAGACAGGGGTACAACAAATGACAGGCTGGAGATGCCAAGCGAGGGGAAGAAGGAAAGGAAAAGGTGGAAGATTTCCCTCTCTCTGCTCTAGATGCATGAAACGATTTCAGTTCTGTGTTTGGAAGGCTCTTTGCAAAATGGAATGTTGCTCCTACTGTTAAAAGGGATATAAAGAGGAACCAGATCTGCTTTTCCTGACTTAAATGTGTTCTCGGGAGTTGCTCCCTGGCCAGCGGAGAGGTGGATCGGTATCGATGCCGATATCAATGCTGCTGGGCCAGCAGGAGCTGCGATCATTCCGTTGCCATATCCCTAGGGAATGGTGTGACCGATGGGGGGAATTCTGTGTTGACTCTGAGGAGTTTGGGCCTGGCTGTGCTGGTGCTGACCCGAGCCCCAAAGCTCACGCCGCGGGTCTCCCGCATCTCCCGCTGCGCGGCCGGGCCAGCTGCTCTGCCCCCGCTTCCTAAGGCAACGCCTCTTCCAGCGGGCTTGGAAAACAGGAAGCATCCCCATTTACGAGGGTTTTTACCTGGGGATGCTTCAGCGAACAAAACTGATTTGTTCTTCTTTGCCTTAGCCTTGAGATCCACGAGGAAAGCGCTCGGTCTGGATCCGTGCCGCGGCTCGGGCGCTGCTGCGCATGGCGGGGGCTTTGCTTTGGCCAGGACCACCTGCCTTGGGTGGCTTCTAACAAGGCTTCCTAATGAAAACAAAACCCCCCGAAACACAAACCAGCCCACCCTGTTAAGTGCCCCCCACAGTGGGCTTTGAGGCTCAGATCCTGGTCTGGCCTTTCCCGCTCCCGTTATGAGCGATGCTGCGGGACCACGGCCGAGCTCGAGGCTCTGCCGGGAGCTCAGGCAGGAGCTGCCCGGTGTCTAATGCAAATCAGTGACAATTAAATCTTTGCTCACCGTGTCCTGAGACCTTTCCCTGGTGCTGATGCAGCTTTGTTGGATGTAGAAGGGAGCGCTGGACGCTGCCGTGGGCACTGCTCCTCCCCAGTGTGTGCAAGCACTGCCCGCTCCGGAGGTTGAATTTTATCAGGGAACGCAAACAAAAATTGTTTTTCTTGCTTAAACAAAAGTACAGTACTTGAATGTTCCAGGGGTTTAATGTTTTGGTTTAATTACTGTAAAATTCAGGGAAGGAGAGGCTTCGTTTTGGAGCTGGGCCAGCTGAGGTTTTCTTCCATTGGCACAGCTGAGCAGAGCGCTGCGGTCTGGGGGACCTGGCTGGGGCTGGGGGCTTCAGGGGGAGCAGCTGGGCAAATGTTCCATGGGCTCCCACAGCTGGAGAGTAGTGGGGGACTAAATAGTGCAGAACCATGGAATGGTTTGGGTGCAAAGGGACGTTAAAGCCCACCCAGTGCCACCCCCTGCCATGGGCAGGGACACCTTCCACTGTCCCAGGTTATTCCAGCCTGGCCTTGGGCACTGCCAGGGATCCAGGGGCAGCCACTGCTGCTCTGGGCACCCTGTGCCAGGGCCTCCCCACCCTCACAGGGGAGAATTTCTTCTCAATCTCCCATCCAACCCTCTCAGGAGACATTCCAACCCCCCCTGGACACGTTCCTGTGTCACTCGCTCCAGGTGGCCCTGCCTTGGCAGGGGGGTTGGCCTGGATGATCTCCAGAGGTCCCTTCCAGCCCCACTGTTCTGTGATTCTGTGATTGTTGCTATCGAACGAGACCAGGCCATCCTGCTCAGGGTTTTTTACCGGAGCCAGGGCTGTGGATCCGTTTCTCCAGAAGGGCTCCCGGGCCTGGGGCTGTGCTGGGTGTGAGCAGCCGGTGTGTGGGCTGCCCAGGCGTGCAGCCTTCCTGCAGGGAATCTGCTGCCGCTCTATTCCCCGGGCTCATTAGGCACTGCTGGGCCTCACCCAGGCTGCGGCTGGCTTGGGATTTATGTTGGTGATGCAGATGGGAATGGTGCAGTTCTCCTTCCCGGCCTGAGCCTTGGAAAACGCCCAAACCTGCTTTTTGTGAGCACCAAAACAAACAGCCAGGACCCGGTGTTCAGTGTTGGCCTCTAGAGACTTCCTGAAATCAAAAAGTCTTAAAAGGAAAGTTTGCTGCAGCCCAGGTTGCTTTGTCCAGGTGTTTTTAGTGGAAGGATGGAGGCTGAATCCCAGAATCACAGAATCCTTTAGGCTGGAAAAGCCCTCTGAGCCCATCCAGTCCAACCATTGCCCCAGCACTGCCAAGGCCACCACTGACCCCTGTCCCCAAGTGCCACAGCCACGAGGCCTTTAAATCCCTCCAGGGATGGGGACTCCACCGCTGCCCTGGGCAGCTGTGCCAGGGCTGGGCAGCCCTTTCAGGGAAGGAATTTCCCCCAGTATCCAACCTAAACCTCCCCTGGCACAGCTCGAGGCCGTTTCCCCTTGTCCTGTTGTCCCCCAGGAGCAGAGCCCGGCCCCCCCAGCTGCCCCCTCCTGTCAGGGAGTTTCCTGAGCCTCCTTTGCTCCAGGCTCAGAACGTGTGTGATTGATGGCCGTGAGGTGTGAGGGAAAGGCTGATGGCCGTGGGGAGCCCTGGACAGCTGAGGGGACCCCAGCCTGTCCCCCTGCCCTGCGTTGGGGGTGCTGGGGCAGGTTCTGGCTGCAGCTGGCCCGGGGAAAGGCTGGTTGCTGCTCAGAGCCATTTCCCTGCAGGCAGCAAAGGCGCTCCCGGGTAAGTGTCTGTGCCTGACCAAGCAGTGAGACCACCTCGAGTGTTGGGAGCAGCACAGGGGGGCTTTGTCTGAGCCCTCACCCCGTAGAGAGCTCCCTCCCTGCCCCGGGCCGGCCGTGCCGGGGCCGTGTCCGGCTGCTCAGGCTCCGTGTGTTCTCCCCAGGCCACGGTCAACGCCCGCCCCCAGCGCATCCTGGACACCTCCTCGCTGACCCAGTCGGCCCCCGCCAGCCCCACCAACAAGGGGATGCACATCCACCAAGTGGGGTAAGTCCAGCCCGGCCTTCCAGCACCTTCTGTGGGGCGGGGTGGGTGCTCCCTGCCCGGCCCCGTCCCAGGGAGCTGCCCCAGGGACAGGGAATGTGGCTCCTGGTGTCAGCAGCGGTGAGGAGTCCGGAAAGGAAAGCTCTGGGAGTTTCTGCCTGTTTTCCTTTAGGGCAGAGAGTAACAAGCCCCGCTGGGTGTGTAAAGGTGAACTGAAAGGAAGAGCTGACTTTGGCTGCTTTTACCTTTCCTGAGCGGTGGTGCCCAAATTCCCTTTGACGTCTGAGCTGGATCCGCTGCACTTGGAGCTGATAAAAGCCGGGGTTAAGTGATGGCCAACACTCCCTGCCTAAACTGCAAGGAAACAGAGAGTGGTGTGGGCAAAGCTGGGGGCTGAAAATGGGATCATTTCCCAAAGCTCCTCTTCAGGAGAAAACACCACATGTTAGATCTGCTGGTCCCATACCCAGTAAGATTCCAGGCTGGCACAGGGGGCCCAGGACTGCACAGTGATGGGGATTTTAGTGTTTTCTGGTAGTAAAATGTAACTGTGCAGTAAGAGAAGTCCAAGTTAATGTAAATCCAGCTGGTTTGATGTTTCAGTCCCCCCATGGAAATGCAGTGCCTGGTCAGGGTGACTTAGGTCAGGCATCGCAGATTCCCAGAACGTTAAGGTTCCATCCCCTCAGTCTGGGGTTGTCACAGTCAGGGTTCACTCTCGATTTGGGGTTGGTTTGGCCTTTGGAGGGGATGTGGGGGTTGTGATGTTTCTGTAGAGGAGGCGCCACGGTGAAACACAAATCTTGTGAGAAAGAAACAAAGTAAAAATAATGTAATTCACATGCAGAGGTCTGGTGTCTGGCAATACCTGAATCTGTCCCTCTTTTTCATCCCTCAGAGGGTCCCCTCCAACCACGAGCACGAGCAGCTCCAGCCTGACCAACGAGGTGCCCAAGCAGCCGGTGAGCCGGGACCTGGCGTCCGTGCGCCCCAACGTCACCAACGTGGGTGTCCAGTACACCCCCCACTCCCACCAGTTCCCCAGGACAAGGAAAATGTTCGACAAAGGCCCAGAACAGGTAAGGAGACTTCCTGGCAGCTCCTCCCCACTGGGGTTTGTCCCACATCCTGTTGGCTGTGGTTTATTTCTGTGCATCCCTCGTTTGCTTCCAGCTGCTGCTAATCCAGATTGGCTTCCTCTAACCAGCCAAATAAAAATTGATTAATTTGTTTTCTTCAGGATAAATTGTGTTTTATAGCTTTTGATAGGGCATTATTCACTGCTGCCACTGAGCAATGTGTCTGATCAGAGTCCAGGGCTGACTCTTCTGTAAACATTTGTCTGCCTGAGTGATAACCCAGAGTCAGCCCCTGACCCTGGGGCCTCGGCAGAGCAGGGACAAGGGACAGCTGTGACCACAAGGAGAAGGTGCTGCAGCCGCAGCAGCAGCGCCTTCCCTTCCCAGGGCTTTGGCAGCACCGGCCTGGATCGTGTTTCTGAAAGCCTGGCTGGAACCTGAGGGAATGGAGCAGCTTTTCCCTTTTCCCTCGGGGTGTGACAGACACTTGTCCCCGTGCTGTGTCTGGAGCCTGAGTCACCCTCGCTGCTCCCCACACCGCATCCTTGGGAGACTGTGACAAAAGCTCCTCCTGGGACCTGCCCGTGGTGCCCCGGGGCTGCTCCAGCCCCGATCCCTGCAGCTGAGGGAACGAGCACCTTTCCAAGGAGCGACCTCACCCCAAAGCCGGGTGCTCGGAGTTTCCTGTCCCAGGCAATGTGTCTGAGGTTTTCCTGCCTGGCTGGGGCACTGGGGGTGTCCCCGGGGGTGTCCCCGGCCCCTGCAGGTGGGTAACCCCTGTCCCCTCCCCACAGACAGCCGATGACGCCGACGATGCCGTGGGACACAAGAGCTTCATCTCGGCCGCAGTGCAGACGGGGTTCTGCGACTGGAGCGCCAAGTACTTCGCCCAGCCCGTCATGAAGGTAACTCTGGTGGCCTGTGCTGGCCCCTGGGCTCGGCCCTGCCCTTTCTCCCTTCCCTTTCCTGCAGTCTGGGGAGGCAAAGGGATGGATTTCCTTATGTCGTGCTGCTCCGGGGAGCTGTGGCACTGCCCGTCAGTGAGAGGGAAGGAGGGAGCAGAGGGGGCAGAAGGGTCAGTGAGGGTGGGACAGTGGGGTATGGCCAGGGACAGAGCCCAGGGGAAAAGCTCTGCTCCCCATGAGCACAATCCACAAAGGATGTAGGCATTAGGAGAGGTTCTGTGTCCAGATGCCCCAGTTTTGCCTGGTTGCACTGCAGAGTTGTTCCATCTGAAACGTGCTTCTCTACATATACAAAATTACATTAAGGCTCAAACTAATTGGTTTTGAAAATAAATAAATGGAATAAGGAAGGCCCTTTTTTTTCCAGAAAGGGCAGTGAAAGGCTGGAGAAAGAGAGATGCTGTTTTCTTTCTGACATTCCAGCTGAATCTCCTGGCTGTGGTAAAAGAGGCAGAGAAGTGGTGGAAGGAGGCTGCCCTGGGGGAGGCCACGGTGTCCCAGAGGCAGCAGGACAGTCCCTCTGCCTCCCTGTGCTCAGGTGGGGTTTGGGAGCTGTGCTCTGCTGCCAGTCCAGGCACCTTTAACTTACAGAGGAGAGAGTGAGAGTGGCTGGGTGCCCACGAGTGCCTGGGGGAAGCTTGGGGAGCATCACTGTTGGGTTTTAAAGTTTAAAAAAAATGTAAGAAGTCGTGTTATAGCGAAGAATAAGGGTGCTAATGACAAATCTGCATCCAGGTCTCTTCAGAAGTGACTTGTTTGGGTAACTAAATTATCTCCTGAAGTGAGAGAGAAACTGAAGCCTTGTTCCAGGAAAAACCCAAACCAGAGCTCTTAAGAGATGGGCAAAGATCATCAGTGACTGGAAAGAGGAGCTGTTAAATTCCCAGAATGTTTTAGCTGTTAAATTCCCAGAATGTTTCAGCCAAAGCTCAGGTTTCAGGTTTAAGTGTGGAACAGGACAAGCAGTAAATCTCCCTCATTAAAGGAAACCTTCAGGTGCTCTGGGAGTCTCAGGGAGCCCAAACAGTGTCAGGACTTGGAGCTCCATCTCTTGGAGGGATTGCCATGCCCAGGCTCCATTAATGCCTCTCCACAGCGGATGTTTGTGCCCAGGCTCAGCCTCTGAGATGGTGAGTGTGAGGAAATGGTGTGGTTTTAGTGCTGCCTCATGCGGGAGCTGGGGCCGCTCTCCTGGAAGGTGCGAGTGTTGGGGTGAGGTAATTGCCCAAGTTTAAGGGTATCAGAACAGGGCAGGCTCTTCCTTTCCAGGAGGAATCAGCAGTGAAGCGATTGCCTGACACTTCCTCAGCTGCTGTGAAATTCCCTTTCTGCTGAAACCGCCGAGTAATTCCTTGGGACACATCTGGGATGTGGGGCTGGGCTGCCTGGCCAAGCTTCAACCGGGGCTTTTTCTCCTCAAGATGCGTTTCAGTGTCTTGATTCGAGTCCAGACCAGAGCACAAGAGGAGGAAGATGATGTTTGAGCTCTTAGTTCTTATTAAAAACATTTGTCTGCCCCTTAAGGAAAGCTCTTCCCAGGGAAGAGGGGTGTCTTTATTAATAAAATAAATCAGAGTAGGCAGCCAGGCACGGGCAGGGGCAGCGGGGACGTGGGGAGCTCTGTGGGGAGGTGGCTTTACTACTACTTCCTGCACATAAAATAGGCTGAATTGCTTTAGGGGAGGCAATAAAAACCGTGGAGCATTCCTGTACTGATTCACGGGAGCCAGGGAGGGGAGGGGTGGGAACGGGGGTTTCCTGGAGGCCCGGAGCGCTCCGTGCGTCCCCGGGAGCAGGAGCAGGGCACAGCCCTGGCTCTGGCAGGAGCTCCCTGAGTGTCTTGGGCTGGGAATTCCTCCTGCCTGGGGCTGAGCTTCTGACCATGAACTGTCCTCACCAGCCGTGGGTGAAGCTTGAACAGAACCCAATCTGTGTTCTCTGATCAAACGAGGGAGAGAAGTGATTTCCCTGTTAGTTCTGCAAAGCAGCTTGGAAAGGCCGAGGAGAGGGAGTTTCCTGCAGGGGTTATCCTGTCCTAACAGGGAGTTGTAGGTAACTCTGGAATTAGACTGGCTGGTGTGCAAGGCACAGGCAGAAATCCCTCTCTGAGAACTTTCTCTGAGGTTTCTTGGCTGGAAGTCAGGGCTGACAGCTCGGGTGCTGCCTGAGTTTCCATGGAGCCTCTGTTCCTGCAGTCCCTGTTCCTGCAGCGACAGGAACAGTCCTGGCTGGTGGCTGCTGCCTTTTGGGAGCTTCAGCCTCATGAAAAAGGCAAAGAGTAAAGTGTACCGGGTACTGATGGAAAAAGATGACACTGATGCTTAATTCCAGCCATTCTCTTGGAGCTGCTGCCTGCCTTCATAAACAGGGAAAGACAAGACAACTGTTCCTGTAATGAATAAACATAAAATGATTGTGAGTGCATCTTAGTCATATTTAATTTATGAATTTAGTTTTGCTTCATGGACCTTGCCCTGAGAATGCTTTCACTGGAAAGACTGAGGGATTAATTTCCAGCGTAAATCAGGGGCTCCGTTTCAAGCCATCATTCCAGGTTTGATTTATTGATTATCTAATCAAATGAACGGAGAAAGAAAACGCTGCATTGTAAATTCTCCCTGTGCCGGGAGAAGCAGGTCCCTACCCCGGCTCTGATCTCTGCAAAAGCTTTTCCTCTTCCTGCAGTCCCTCGTGGCACAGGGCTGTTCTGGGAGCCACGGGGCGCAGGAAAGCCTCGGTGCCAGCTGTCAGGAAGTCCTGAGTCAAGGAGAGCGGGAGCCAGCATCTGTTATTGCCAGGGCTGGCAGAACACGCAGGCAGGAGCTGGGAAGGATCCTGGAAGGTGAGAATTACATAAGGAGCCCTTCCTGATAAATCCCTGCCGGAGCCGCTGCGCTGCGCCTTGGCCCTCGCTCCGAGTCCTGGGAGAGGGGTGAGATCCTGCAGCTGCTGCAGGAATGGTAGCCAGGGAGAGCTGCATTTACCTCTGGAGCCCAGGGCCAAGTCCTCCCTGCTCCCCTCCTGGCACCCACTGCCACGGGGAGAGACACGGGTCAGAGAAGGAGAGCTTTGCTGGGAGGGCTGGGGGCTCGCTGGTTCCTGTCTGGTGGGAGCTGGAGCCCTGGGAAGCGCTGGCGTGTCAAGGTCCCCATCCTGCAGCGTGTCCAGGGCAGGGAGCAGGGCTGTTCTCAGAGATCCTCCCTCCCTCCCTCCTGGCAGGGTGATCCCCAGAGCCCCACAGGGGGTGGGCATGGGGGCCAGGACAGCCTTTACCTGCGTGCTCTGACTCTGCACTGGTGGTCCAAGGGCTCTTCCCTGGGCTTGCTTTAATTTATTCCCGGAGAAGCTGGATTTTCATTAAGGTGTAGGTGTCACCTCTCCCCTCTCAAGTTCCTTTGATGTATTTTAGCTCAGGTTTGTTTATTGCTTTTCATTAGGGGTTGTTTGTCATTGCCTTTCTAATAGGTGTTGCACTGAAACAAAGTGGGGGTTTTTTTGCCAGGAGGAAAGGTGGAGGGTGGACTTCTTGTTTGGTATTTATTTTAAAGAAGCAGAAGTCCAGCTCAGTAAGAGCTTCATAGCATGGTGTGAAGGCAGTGTTTGTGATAGTGGCAGATGATTTAGGGACTTTCTTATTCAGGGAAAATAGGGTGGATTTGTGGGGCATTTGTCTTCCTTCTCCAAGAGTTATTCCTTTGGAACAACGGGCATCAAAGGCAGCTGGATCAGAGTCCTGTAGCTCAGCTCCTTAACTGATCCAAGGATGGTTCTGGAGCAGGGGAGTCTCGGATAATTTTTTGAGTGTTAGAAACACCTCATGTGTAGCTCCTGCCATGGTTTGGGGTGGTTTTAGGAGTTCCTTCCTTTTGATCCTGTGCTGTGACCACGGGTGGGAATACCCGTGGTGGGAGCAGCACCGGGGCTGCTCCATCCCGGGCTGGAGCTGCCGAGTCCCGACCTGGCCTCGTGCCTGGGGCACAGGTTCTGTAGGGAAGCCATGGAGTGCTGAAACCTGGAGCTGTGGGGTGTGAGTAAATATCATCAAATGGCTCCGAGTGGCTGTGGCTGCAGGGCCACTCTCCAGTTTCGGGGGGGAATTTTGTGTCTGATCAAAGCCAGGTGACATGGGGGCATCGATTTCCAGACCAGGGACCCAAACCGGGGGCTGTTCCTGGTGAATGGTGGTGAGAACCTGAGCATCCCGGGGATTTGGGAATGTAGCCGTGCCCTGCTCGGCCAGCAGTCCTTGATTAGCAGGGAAAGAGAGATTTCAGTGTGTTCTGAGCTGGCTGTACCAGGCCTGTGCTCCCTCTTTGATCTCGGGGTTGCTACGTGATGCTTTTCAGCTGAGGAGAGTTAAGAGAGAAATCTGTGTTGTACCGAGCTCACGCCTGCAGCGTTCAGAGGGGACAGGAGGCACGGACCCTGTGGCATCACTCAGCTCATTCCTGCAGTTCTGGTGGTCACTGGTTCTGTTTGTGTGGGTTCCTGTCCCGGCAGATCCCCGAGGAGCACGACCTGGAGAGCCAGATCCGCAAGGAGCGCGAGTGGCGCTTCCTGCGCAACGCCCGCGTCAGGAAACAGGCCCAGAAGATCATCCAGAAGGGTGAGTGGCTCCCTTTTGGGGACACTGCACTGTAAAACCCCAGCTGGTGATGATCCCAGTTCGTGCTGGCCCCGTGCAGCCCCTCACACTGGTGCCTGTTCCCTCCCGGTGCTGCTGCTGCTGCTGCAGGGGTGTCACTGATGCTCCCCCACCTTTCTGTTCTCGGCTGCTGGGCTTGGCCACCAGCTCAGGTTCTGTTTTGAGAGGGATGGGATGGGAGTGCTGTAGGATGAACTCCAGAGCTGCAAGCTCAGGGTTTGATGTGGGACAGAGAGGCCACGGCAGACCAGCCCTGGAGCTGCTGGACCTGTCCCCCCAGCTCAGGAGACACCTCGGGGATGTCTCTCGCGTTCCCTGCTCTGCTGAGCTCTGTAGGTGATTGTTGACTCCTTCTATCCCGTTGGATTTGGAATATTTGTGTGTGGGGGGGGGTGTGTGTGTTGCTCCCAGCCTGCCTCAGGCCCGAGCTGCGTCAGCGGGAGCTCCCCAGGAACCTGGGATTGCATCTTCTGAGGGCTCTCTGGGGCAGCCTTGGGCTGGAATCCTCTCAGCACAGGAATTTATTCGAATAAAGTGGAACCTAATGAAGCTTCCTGAGGAATTTGCATTCCTCGGTTATCCCTGCCTGTGTGCCCTGAGCAGCAGAGGCTGGGGAGCCACGATTCCGGGAGCTCCCGTGGCATTCCCGGGAGCAGGGCTGGGCGTGGGGGCTGCTCCTCCCCAGGGATGCTTTCCGAGGCACACGGAGCTGGAAATCCCAGGGAGCTGAAGGAAAAGTGCCCAGGGCTCAGCCCCGTCCCTGGGAGGCTGCTCCTGTGAGTGCAGCGTGGAGCTTCGTGCCGGGAAACCACAGAATGGCATCAGCCAGAGAAACAGAGAAATGATCCCGGAGCCCAGGAGATGGCCTGGGAGATCTGCTGGAATACAAAGAAGGGGATTTTTCATGCTTGCCTGGAGAAGTTCAATCTCTTTCTAGACAGCGTTCATATTTGGTTGCTTGACCTGAGTGACTAAAATGCCACTATTCATTAAAAAAATAATGAAAACGTGAAATATTAAAAAGAATTAAAATAGACTTACAAGCTTCTAATGAAAATTAGATTTAATGGATGCATTCTAAAACAAACTCGAGCTGAATGGATGTCTCCTGGGCTTAGGGGTTTGTGTGATGAATTCAGAGAGTGCCAAAACCCAGCAGTGTCAGGGGTCCCAACACTGTTTGTGAATAGCAAACTGCTCTGAAGACAAGATGGGGAAAGTCTTTACCCATCGTTTTGAGGTCTCCGTGGAAAATACATTTTTCATTTGCAAATTAACCTAAAATTTAAGGGAACTGAAATGGAAGGTTAAATAAATAATCCACAAGCTACAGTGAAATGCTGTATTTTAAATTGAAAAAAAAAAAAGGCATTTTCATATTTTATATTTTGAAGAAACGGTGTTGGTTTTTCCCTCAACACCAACTGGCATTTCCCTGGGTTTGGCTGTGCTGGTTCTCTTTGGTTGCCACTGTGAAGGGTGAAGGATTTATCACCACGGTTCTTGGTTTGTACCTCAGGACCTGAGACAGTCGGGGGGATGTTGAGAAGCTCCTGGAAGGAGGGAG
>VZTA01012420.1:68838-89133 GCA_013398855.1 Mohoua ochrocephala | reverse complement strand
GGCACTGGGGCAGGGGGTGACCTGTGGCACCGGGGCAGGGGGTGACCTGGTGGGCACTGGGGCAGGGGGAGTCCTGGTGGGCACTGGGGCTGCCCAAGCCCCGTCCCTGGGGGGGACATGCCGGGTGTGAGCTGAGCTCCCTCCTGTCCCGCAGGCATTTCCCGGCTGGACGATCAGATCTTCCTCAACAGGAACCCGGGCGTGCCCTCCGTGGTGAAGTTCCACCCCTTCACCCCCTGCATCGCCGTGGCCGACAAGGACAGCATCTGGTGAGGGCTGGGGGTCCCAGCAGGGACAGCATCTGGTGAGGGCTGGGGGTCCCAGCAGGGACAGCTGGGCCTTTGTCCTGGTTCTCTCTCAGAAGGTGGAGGTGTTGAAATCCTGCCCTGGGAGGGTGGGCAGGCCCTGGCCACAGGGTGCCCAGAGAAGCTGTGGCTGCCCCTGGATCCCTGGCAGTGCCCAAGGCCAGGTTGGACGGGGCTTGGAGCAGCCTGGGACAGTGGGAGGTGTCCCTGCCCATGGCAGGGGTGGCACTGGGTGGGCTTTAAGGTCCTTCCAACCCAAACCATTCCATGATCCCCTGACATGTCACTGATCAAGTGATGCCAAACTCCAAAGGAGAAATCCCCACGGAGCCGATACCCGTGAGATACAGTTGGGTAACGAGTGCCTCTCTTCACAGCTCGCACAGAGAACCGAAAACTCACTTGCTATTTCTTCCTCCCACAGTTTTTGGGACTGGGAGAAAGGGGAGAAGCTGGACTATTTCCACAACGGGAACCCTCGGTACACACGGATCACAGCCATGGAGTACCTGAATGGCCAGGACTGCTCCCTGCTGCTCACTGCCACAGGTAAAGGACGCACTGTCCCACCACTGGGGCCAGGAGGGAGGGCCTTGGCAGAGCTCCAGTCCAGGTGAGCTGTTCTGGACCTCGTTCTCTCCCCTCCCAGCCTGACTCTTCTTTCCCTGCCCTTCCCTGCCTGGTCTCAGCTCAGGAGGCCATTTCCAGGATCAAACTTGCAAGCTCTTCCTGGCAGTACTGAAATCTCTCGAGTAGGTGCTGCAAAGGCTTTCCAAGGACTGACCAGTCCAACACTTGCTGAAGCCATTCCCAGCTGACCTCTCTTGTCATTGCGAGGTCGTGGCCGCCTCCTCCCGTGGCACACCCGGGGAAAGGTGGTTTCAGTTGGTTCAAGCTGCTGTCCAGAGCTGAAATCGTGCAGCAACCAAAATACAGCAGCTCCAGTTCTGTTCCTTGTGCTGTGTCCACGCAGAGCAGGCAGGGCTCAGCCTCAGCACCGAACTTCTCGGGTGGTTCTGAGTTTCTCTCTACTCCACATCTCACCTGAGCAGCTCTCCAGTTGCATCGAGGGGATTGCGTGAGGAGATCAGGCCCAGCCCTTGGTCTGTAAAGCTGTGAGTCAGATCTGCTCCTCTCCCGAGGAACCGTTCCAAAGCTGGCACTCAGAGTGTTTTCAACAGCTTCTCCAGCTTCCTGCTCAACTGTACAGGTTGGGTGTAATTAAGGGAGGGGGAAGGGGAGCTGAGAGAGCCTTTAGGACATATTTCTTTCAATTTATTGATTCTCAGCACACAAGTTTCACAGATGGGGAGCAAATTGAAAAAAATACACAATGTTCTTGAAAGATTTGCTGCTGATGGGCTGGGCTTTGCTTCTGCTGCTTCTGGGGGGCTGCTTTGTGCTGAGTGGGCACTTGTGTGGCTCTCGGCACCAGTCGTGAGGAGGACAGAGATGAATCCTGGAGAAAGTGAATGTCAGGGAAGTGCAGAGACATTGAATGTCAGGTGTTACTCGAGGGAGGAGAAAAGCTCTTCCAGAACAGCTCCGGTGGAACAAAGCTTTAGGTTTCTTGGACGTAAAATAGAGAGGAAAAACAACTCCACCAAAAAGTGTTGGGAGTGACACTCTGAGCTCTGGGGCCTGTGTGACTCCTGTCCTGCTCCTCCTCTCGTTCCTCGTGCACCTGGAGCTGTGGGAGCCGCACCAGCAGTGACTTGGCTCTGTGTTCTTTCTCTGTGCTCCCCTAGACGACGGTGCCATCAGAGTGTGGAAGAACTTTGCAGACCTGGAGAAGAACCCAGAGATGGTGACAGCCTGGCAGGGGCTGTCAGACATGCTGCCAACCACGCGAGGTGGGTCCCACTGCGGTTTCTGGCAGGGGGGGAAGGTGAAAATCAGCCTTTGTGCAGCTTTGTGTGTGGTGCCCGTGACCTCCCTTAGCCCCAGCTCCAGTTTTGGCACTCGCTCTTCCCTGTTTATTGTGGGTCAGGAGGTGGCAAAGGAACGTGTGGTCTAAATCTGGCACAGGCAGAAGGACAGCACAGTGAGACATTGGCCTGCTTGGAGTGTTAGGAAAGCTGGGCAGAAAGGGGTGTAAAAAAGGAGCCTTGGCATCCAGCCACGCATGGGATGAAGCCAGAAAACCAGTTTGTGTAACCCTGAAATCTGTTTTAAGGCATTACGGGAGGTTTTAGGACTTTACAGAAGGTTTTAGGACATTACAGGAGGTTTTAGGATATTAAAGGAGGTTTTACAACATTCCAGGAGGTGGATGTTCCGTCCTTCCCAGACCCCATCAGGTACTAATGCTCTAATGGCAATTCCCTGCCACTTGAATATTTTTAATCAAGGCTCTGGGTTTCTCTGTGTGCGCTGTGGTTCAATCAGCGCTTTGTGGGATTGATGGAGGAGGTGCTGGATGAGGCTGCCTGGCCCGTGCTGTGCAGGAGGTCAGATGAGATGACCATCATCATTCATCCTGACCTTAAAAGCTGACAGTTCTCATTTCTGAGCTGATGTGCTTCATCCCAGGAGCCTGACACAGCCCTTTCAGCTATTCATTGGATTTTCCTGGGGCTGCCTTGAGTGTGGTGTTCCTCCCTGAGCACCTCCCCGTTTCTCTCAGGGAAGAGGAGCCGTGTGTGAGGCACTCGAGGCTCTGCCTCGCTGAGGGCAGTGCCCAGAACCGATGAGGAGCTGCTGGAAGTTCAGAGCCTGCTGTGCAAATGGCAGAACCTGCCCTTTCCACAGTGACAGCAGGAGCAGGAGGGGCCTGGCTCTGCTCGGGCCCAGGATTCGTGACAAGTTGCCCTTTGTGGTGTCGTTCTGTGCCAACAAACACCAGCTTTCCTGGCTGCTGCTTGATGTTTCCCATCCCTGCAGTCAGGATCTGGTTTTTCGGTGCTGGGAATGCCCCCGGGCTGCCCCGGCCGTGGCTCTGGTCCTGGGCAGGGAGGACGCTGACCCTGGAGCTCCCTCAGCCCAGTGCCATTGTCCTGCCTTCCCTTCCACGGGCACTGTGCCAGGGCAGAGCCTGGGCTGGTTGTGCCCCGCTCCGGACAGGATTGGACACCCAGGAAGGATTGTCAGGGTCTGACACTGCAGAACAGGCTCAGCTGAGAGAGCTCTGAGAGCTGGGTGTTGCACTTGCCAAAACAGGACTGGGGAGACTTTAAATCTGTTCTCTTTAGGATTGGGGTTTTTTTGCCTTGGCTTTCTCTTTCCCTTATGGACTGAAGCAGTCTGGGGCCTGTTTTCTTTGCCGTCCACCTTCCCAGCAGATTGGGCAGAAGAGAAGGACAGATCGGTTTGTGGAGAGAGAAATAAATGTAGCCACTTCAAAAGAGCTAAGTGGAGCAAGTCCCCGTGGAGATGAGAGTCTTCAGAGTCATCTGCTGCCAAGACCACAGCTGTGGTCCAGCGCTGGCTCAGAAAACCGAGGATGCATCTTTGAAGCTGCAGAGCTCAGGAGTTTTACTGGAGTTTGTTTGCTCCCACTATTGATTTCCTTCCCTCCTCTCCCAGCTCTTCCCCTGTGTCATAATGTCACACTCACCTCTGAATTGCTCTCGAGAGCAGCCAGAACATGACCAGAACGTGACTTTGCTGGGCCGTTTTTTCACTTACAAAAGGAGAGGGGAATGTGTAATACCTAAATGCATCCTTTGGAGGCTTGAAAAGCACCCCCGGGTTGTCCAAGCGATGGGAGAAGGACAGTGACACACCCAGGGGCTGCCTGAGACCGGGAGCAGCCCAGGGCAGGCACAGAACTTTCACCCATTTCCCCTGGGAGGGCAGAGCTGGGCTGACACAGCGGGGTCGGGGTCAAACTCGGCCCCAGCTCGTTGCTCTGAGGAGCTGACTGAGGGTAGGTGAGTCTGGATTTCAGCAGCTCCTTGTTCTGTGTGAGCTGTTTCACTTCTGATCTTGTTTAGAACTGATGCAGCAAGGAAAAACTCTCTCGCAATGGAGATCAGTTTGGTGAAAGCTGGATCGGTGCCTGTGTGAGGCAGGGGCTGGGAACCTCCAGCGTGAGAGGTGGAGGTGGCTGAGGGAAAGGCACAGCTCCTGAGCCTCCTGGGGCTTCCAGGAGGGGGAAAAGCAGCGTTTTCTCTTGAGCAGCGTGGGAGGAACATTGTCCTGACGTGCTCTGGAGCCGTGCTTTCGCAGCAGGAGACTTGGGGAATCCAGGCGATTTCCATGGAGAAGGGCGTTTGCAGCCCGTGGAGCAGCACAGGGACCGGTGTGAGCTCTCAAACACAGCCTGGTGTGAGCTCTCACACAGCAGCAGCTGGGCCACAGTGCTGTGGTGCCTCTGTGACAAGGGAACAGCCACGGCTCCACGGGCAGACTGGCTTTGTCCCTGAAAGCAGCGTGGTTCTGGAACTGGGGAAAGTGCCCCGAGTGTGCCCAGCTGGCTCAGGGTGACCAACTCCCAGCTGCTCTCCCCCAGCTCCTGGAGCTCTCCCAGCACATCCCTGCAGGGTTTTCCATTTCCCTCTCCAGCCCAGTGAAGGGACCCAGGAAGGGCTTGGGCCGGGTCCCTTCCTGAGCACCAACCCCTGCTCCCTGTCTCCTCACAGGTCTGGCCCGAAGGGTGTCCATCTATCTGGACAGAAGCAAGCAGGGAGGTGAGTGCTGTTCCCGTTGCCCGTGCTCGGGGGGGTTGGTTGGGGTTTTGGTGTGGTTCCCGAGTGCTGGCTCCCTGTGGTTCCACCTCTGCCGTGTGTGCCTGTGTCCAGGACAGCCCCGAGGAATGCAGGGAGGGATCCGGGCAGGCACAGGCCCTGCTGGGATAAGGGAATCTTCACATCAGCCTCTCTGAGCCCCCTCAGCCACAGGAGGTGCGGGGGCATTCGGGGATCTCTCTGTTCCCTGGACAGAAGTGTGTGAGTGGCAGGTTCCAAATGGGAGCCACCATGAAGCTGCTCTGGGTTGGTTTGGAACACGCCTGGGCTGTAAAGATCCTGTGGAAAGGAGACGCTGGGGAGTCTTTCCCGGGAGCCTCAGAGCTGTGGACCCTTGGCAGAGATACGCCAAAGAGGAAAGAAGGGAAATTCAGGTTGGATCTGTGGGAGTAATCCTTCCCTGTGAGGGTGGGCAGGCCCTGGCACAGGGTGCCCAGAGCAGCTGTGGCTGCCCCTGGATCCCTGGCAGTGCCCAAGGCCAGGCTGGACAGGGCTTGGAGCCACCTGGGACAGTGGGAGGTGTCCCTGCCCATGGCAGGGGTGGGATGGGATGAACTGCGCCCGACCCAAATCCTTCTGGGATTCTGGGACTCCAATAAATGTCCCAAATTCCACTCTGTCACGTGGAGGGAAGGGGAAGGAAGTCCCCAGCCTTCACCCCCAGAGGCTGTGCAGGGTCTGTGTGGCTCTGGGTCCTGACCCCCTTTCCCACAAGGGGAGGGGAGCAGGTGGTTGATGTGTCGGGGCATTCCGGGGCTGCTCTTGGTGACGTGGTCACCTCAGGATGTCCATCAATTATTGATACGTGCTGGCTGACGGGAGCTGGCTGTGTCTGTACCGATTAATCACCCGGGCTCTCGGCAGGGGCTGATTCAGAGCTCGTTAGTGGAGTTCAGCAAAGCTCTGCGGCCGCGGGAGCTGGGGCAGGAGCGAGCAGGGCTGATGTGTGGCTGGCTCCGAAATGCCCCCAGCAAAGGCTAAAATTAGCAGGACTTGGCTGCAGGGAATCCCCCGCTCAGCGAGCCGGGCACGGAGCAGCCGGAGGGAATTCCGGAGCCGGATCGATGCCGCTGCTGCCAGGCCACGGCAGCCCCGGCTCACGGGCAGGGCAGGTTGAGAAAAGCCTTCTCCAGCTGCTTCTGGTGACACAGGCAGCAGGAGCACTCCCCCTTCCCTCTGAAGAACTGTACATGGGGATGGAGTGAGTGCTCTCCTGACAGCAAAGTACATCAGCAGTGTTTGGGTACTGCCCCATCCCTTGGAAGTGTCCCAGGCCGGGTTGGAGGGGGCTTGGAGCAGGGGGACAGCTCCAACCTGCACCCGGAGCTGGGCAAGAGATCGGGGTCAGGCTCATCCTGGAGACCAAGGGGCAGAGGGAGCGGCAGGGAGGCTTCCCACGTTTCCCAGGAGTGAGGACTTCGGGGGGAGCGACAGAGTTCTGGTCCGATTATTTTATGGCAATAAAATCATCGGAGAAATTGCAGCTCCAGGGGTTTGTGTTCTTTTAATTGAATTCCCAGCATCCCAGCTCCTGCTGGCCCTCACTGCAGAGTCCTTGGCAGGAGGAGGGTGACACTTTTTGAGAGGATGTTGTAGAAATTAATGATGAGTGAGGTCATCCAACCCTCCCACTGCTTCCTGGAAATGAAAGCAGGGATGTGCTTCACTGCTCAACCAGGAGGGCCCGTGATTAAAAAATGATCAGTCAGAGCCCAGGATGCTTTAATGCTGTGCTCCACGTGGGTATTCCTGATGCCACTGAAATGCCAAGGACGGCCTGGCCGCGTTCCCGTGACGTTACAGGGGAGCGCAGGCGCTGGGAGTGCAGCTGCTTTCACCACGTTGGTGCTGGAATGTAGCCACGGAACTGTCCCGTCCAGGCAGATATCCCTGGCTCAGGGGCAGTCCTGAGGGAACAGCCACGGGAAGTTTCACCTTCAGGAGCAGATGTTGGTGTGTGTAAGCTCAGCCATACACAGCTGCCAGTGCTGGCTTTAAAAGGCTCAAAAACAAACCAAAAAATAACCCCAAACAAAAAAAACCAACAACACCTCCAGCACAGAAGTTTAAGAATTCCTTTCCCTGAGCTGTGGAAGATTTGTTGCTCATTATCTAAGAACATAATATTCCTTAGGGGAAAATTGTGCTTGTAGCTCCTGATGCATTGCAGCAGTGCAGGGCTGGGTTCTGCAGCTCGTGGGTTCTGGGAGCACCAGGATTCCACCAGTGGCCTGTGCTGGCTGTGCCAGCGCTGTCCCCGTTCGGTCCTGGAAGGAGGTGTGAGGGTGACAGCGCAGGCAGAGCCAGCTCCGGGGCTGTGCAGGTGCTCAGCAGGGGCTGGGGAGCAGCTCAGGTGCTCAGAGCAGCACCTGTGGGCAGCAGGGGCTGGGGAGCAGCTCAGGTGCTCAGAGCAGCACCTGTGGGCAGCAGGGGCTGGGGAGCAGCTCAGGTGCTCAGAGCAGCACCTGTGGGCAGCAGGGGCTGGGGAGCAGCTCAGGTGCCAAGCCCAGGAGCCAAGGCCCGGTGGGTGGGCTGCAGGCTCAGTTGTAGCATCCTGGAGTAGGACCTCTGTTAATTAAAAAGGAAATGATCATTAGTATTCAATCCCACGTTCGCTCCTCATCCCAAAATACTATGAATTGAGCCTGGAAACACGAGCCAATCCCGTATCATCTCTGCCATGCAAACCTTTGCTTGTACATAGAAATAGTTCAGCTATTTCTGTCTCGTTGCACACTGTGAGTGCCAGCTCTGGATGGAACATTTCGCAGTTGGAGGAAGCTTTCCTTCCCCTTACACACTTCCAAGTGACTGACATTTGTGTACCAGGGCTTTTCTTCTCTTCAGACAGGCTGGAGTCCTGGTTCTGCGTTCCCTTTTCGGTCAGGGCGTGGCTGGGGTGCAGCAGGAGCAGAGCCCCCAGCCCAGGGCTCAGCACAGGCACCTCTGCGGCCAGGACCCACCCCCTCCAGGCACATCCTTGCTTTGGGATGATCCAAATCCCTCTCTTCCCTCTTCCGTGGAGCAGCAGTTATCACTGAGCTGGCCTGTCTGAGTTTTAATGAGAAAGGCGGGAGCTGCAGGATCTCGAGCCACACCATACCCAGCATCATCCCTGGAGGTGTCCCAGGCCAGGTTGGGGTAGTGGAAGGTGTCCCTCCCCGTGGCGGGGGTGGAATGGGATGAGCTTTAAGGTCCCTTCCAGCCCAAACCATTCCAGGATTCCATGATCATCTCCCTCCTTTCTGTCCAGCCTGGTTTGGGGTGGACCCTTGTCCTTCCCATCTGCTTGTCCCTCACGGGAATCTCTGTGCAATCCCTCTGGAGCCTCTTCCATCAGTGAGACCTTCCCTGCCCTTCCAGCTGGCATTGCTGAACATCCTCAGTGACAGACTCCTGACAGGCACCCCAAGAGAGGCACCAAAAATGCCACCTCTGCCCCCAAACTCACCTTCCCCGTCCCCCTGCACAGCACAGCCCCCGAGACCGCAGCTGGACGGGCCTTGGTGCTGATCAGACAGAAACCTTGTCTTCAAAGTGGGGCATGTTCCTGGGAAACTGGGAGCTTTGGATCTGCCTCAGAGCTCTGCTGAACTCCACCGGGGATGGTAATGGCCAGATCCATCTCAGCTGCCAGGTTTGTCCTGTCGCATGGGCCGTAAACAGATGACAAATGCAAACACTTGAGTGGTGTTTATCATCTCCATCACTGCCTGCTTGTTTGCCTCGGCTCTCCAGCCCTGCGAGCTGCCAGGCAATCTGAAGGAACGATCCATTTGACTAAAGATAAAGATCCGAGCTCCCAGACCGGCCCAGAGCCCCGAATTTCCTGCGGTGAGGTGAGGGACTGTCAATAAACGTCAGCCACCTCCTCCGTGGATGTGGCAAGATCGGGAATCGGCTCGGATGTGATGCTTAGGAAGGGGAGAGAGGCAAAATGTTTTCTCTGAAGCTGTGCAAAACAAGGTCATTCCATCACGCTGGAGGAGAACTCGGTGTTCGTAGGATGTGTCTGCTGCTTCCTTTGTGCTCTGTAACCGTGGATGTTCTGGTACAAGGCACTTGTGGCCCTTTGGTGACAAAGGAGCACATCGGGGCAGGCTTAAATTTCCTGCTGGGGGTAATTCCTGGCAGTAAGTGCAGACAAATGCACGATTTTACCTTGTGGACAAGCAGGCTGTGGAGTGGAGGCACAGGGATGGTGCTGAAGGCACTGGGAGTGCTCGGGGCAGGAGCTGCAGTCCTGATGCATTGCAGAGGGTTCTGACTCCAGTTCTGTGTGGTTATGAAACACTGCTCAGCACCAGGGACTGGCTTTGGCACGGAGGAGAGGGTGGACAACTGCTCTGGGAGGCAGGGATGCTGCTCTGGGAGGCAGGAATTCTGCAAGGAGAGGCAGGGATGCTGCAAGGAGAGGCAGGAATTCTGCAAGGAGAGGCAGGGATGCTGCAAGGAGAGGCAGGGATGCTGCTCTGGGAGGCAGGAATTCTGCAAGGAGAGGCAGGAATTCTGTGAGGAGAGGCAGGAATTCTGCAAGGAGAGGCAGGGACGCTGCTGCTGCCTCTGCCCTGCCCGAGGGGCTGGAAACAGACACCAAGCCTGGAGTTCTTCTCCGGTTCCCTCCTGGTTTTTGTTCATGTTTTTAATGCAGCGTGGATGGGACCTTGTCCTGAACTTGCCCTGGAGATTGATCTGTGCCCTCAGGGATGAGGAGCAAAAGCTCTTGGAGGGGGGTTTGAGCTGTTGTCACTGCAGGGTGTTCCCCTCCTCACCAGTCAGTGCAGCAAACTGGTTTTGTGCTCCCACCAGCTGTTAAATTCACTCCATTGCAGCCCTGACTCGGCTGTTCCTTGTTCAGGAATGTCTCCCACACCTTTCTGATAGAACGGGAACCAGCCCAGGAGCTCTCAGGTCTCGCTGTGCGAGGTGGCACCGGCCGAGTCTCTGCAGGGAGCGTTTGATGTTCTCCTGGAGTGCCGGGCACCGCTGACCCCTGGCAGCTCCTGGAAGTTGTGCTCCCCTCCCACAGGGACCGGCCGTGTCCAGGAGCAGCTGATTCAGTCCCGTGTGTGGGGTGTCTGTGTGTGTAATTTACATTTCCTCTGACGGTGACAGTGTCTGGAACACGAGGTCAGGAGAACTGATGCTCCAGGGAGTGCAGCTCTGCCCCTGCTGGCGCTGATTCGCACCCCTGCCTTGTTGTGTCTCAGGAGCAGGGATGGTGGTGGACTGGGAACAAGAAACTGGGCTCCTGATGACCTCGGGAGACGTGAGGATAATCCGGATCTGGGACACGGATCGGGAAATGAAAGTACAGGTAAGGCCTGCCTGCGTGTCCCCAGCACCTTCTCCCTCCCGGGGCACCTCCCGTGGGCCCAGGGCCCCGAAGCACCTGAGACTGCTGTGTGAGGAGCTGCCAGGTCCTGGAGCTCCTGCTGCCCCGCTGCCNGCCCTGCTGCCCCGCTGCCCCACTGCCCTGCTGTCCTGCTGTCCTCTGCCCTGCTGCCCTGCTGTCCTGCTGTCCTCTGCCCTGCTGCCCTGCTGTCCTGCTGCCCTCTGCCCTGCTGCCCTGCTGCCCTGCTGCCCTGCTGCCCCGCTGCCCTGCCCCAGGGACACGTTCCAAGAGCAATAAAACCACGCAGATTCTCGGGGAGCGACTCAGGGCTCTCCTGGAAGCTGCTGTGCTGCTCTGGGTGGGCAGCAATGCTTGGGGAAGGTGAGGCTGTGCAGTCCAGAGGCGGGCACTGGGGTGCAGGAATAGGCACTGGGATGCAGAGGTGAGCACTGGGGTGCAGGGACAGGCACTGGGGTGCAGGGACAGGCACTGGGATGCAGAGGCAGGCACTGGGGTGCAGAGGAAGGCACTAGGATGCAGAGGAAGGCACTGGGATGCAGGGGTGAGCACTGGGATGCAGAGGTGGGCACTGGGATGCAGAGGTGGGCACTGGGGTGCAGGGACAGGCACTGGGATGCAGAGGTGGGCACTGGGATGCAGGGACAGGCACTGGGATGCAGAGGTGAGCACTGGGATGCAGGGGTGAACGCTGAGATGCAGAGGCAGGCACTGGGGTGCAGGGACAGGCACTGGGATGCAGAGGTGAGCGCTGAGATGCAGAGGTGGGCACTGGGGTGCAGGGACAGGCACTGGGGTGCAGGGACAGGCACTGGGGTGCAGAGGCAGGCACTGGGGTGCAGGGACAGGCACTGGGGTGCAGGAGCAGGCACTGGGGTGCAGGAGCAGGCACTGGGGTGCAGGGTGAGCACTGGGGTGCAGGGACAGGCACTGGGGTGCAGAGGTAGGCACTGGGATTCAGGTTGGATTTCACGTTCCCGTGTAACTGAAATAGTGTAAAAGTCTGTGAAGGCTCCCACGGCTTCCTGTGCCGTGCGAGGGGAAAAGGCCCTGCCAGAGTTCCCGTCAGCCACAATCACATGGAAGTTTCTCAGCAATTCCAAGGAGAAGCAGCTGGTCGGTGAGAATGGAGGCACCATGCTGGAATGAAAAGGAAGTGGAGTTTTCAAAGCTTCTCGAAATTAATTACCCTTGGATGAACATTAATTGCGACACTTTGACCCTGCGATGCAGGATAATTAAGCCTCTGTTCATCTTAATTACTTTCACATATTATTTTTTTCTATGCAAATTAGGGAGCGGCAAAATTCAGGAGGCAAAAATCTTTTTAAATGATGATGATTAATGATTGCACCGAAAGTATCTAAAAACATGTTGTTTCTTTTTTTAATTGCAAAGATTGGGTGTTGAAATTCAAGTGATTGGAACTTCCTGACTCAGTAACTGGGAAAGTGAGAATCAGCACAAAGAGCAGGAATAATCGAGGCGGATAAAGGTGCTTCCCTCTTTGAACTACAAAAACCCACACCTCTGGAAGCACTCGGGCTGGAGCCGGAGGAACAAGTGCTTCATTTGCACTTCTGCTGAGTGTTGCTGCTTCAAAGGAGGAGCTGGGGTGGGCAGAGGCTGGAGCAGCCCCAGGCCTGGTGCCTCTCCCCGCTCAGCCCAGGCTGGAGCAGCTCCAGAGGTGAATCTGCAGCGGCACAAACAGCTCTGAAGTGTGGAATGAGCTCCTGCACCCGGGCCTGGGCTGTGGAAGGTGTTCCCGTGGCAGGGGGTGGAATGAGAGCAGCTTCACGGTCCCTCCCCACCCCAAACCATTTCCGTGATTCCAGGACTGTCGTTCCTGCTTTTTGCACTGCTGCTCAGCTTTTTTCACTCGTTTTAATTGAAAGCTGTTTCCTCCCGACAGGCGCAGGGATTATTCTGAGCAATTCTTTTGCCTCCAGAAGCGAAAGGGGGGAAGTGGCAGCGTGGGTGCCCGGCGTGTTCCCAGCACAGCTGTCCCTGCAGCTCCAGCTGCCTTTTTCCGTGTCCCTTCCCCGACACGCGCCGTGTCTGGCGTCTCTAATGAGATGCGCTGGATGTCCCTGTCACACACAGCAGGGACGGGAGGGGCACAGCACTGCCTGGCTCCTCTGGGGCCGTGCCAGGGCTGCCAGGGGCCACCGGGTCACTGGTGGGGCTCGGGGGCACCGGAGCTGCCTCACCCTGCTCGGTGTGGGGACGGGGACGGGGATGGGGACGGGGACGGGGACAGGGACAGGGACGGAGACGGAGATGGAGATGGAGATGGGGATGGAGATGGGGATGGGGATGGAGATGGGGATGGGGATGGAGATGAGGATGAGGAGGAGGATGATGGCACAGGACCCTGGTTGAGGGCCCTGAGCGAAGTGCCCCGAAGCCACGCCGTGGTGTGTGTGTGTGTGTGTGTGTTCTCTCGGCAGGACATTCCCACGGGAGCTGACAGCTGTGTCACCAGCCTGTCCTGCGACTCCCACCGCTCCCTGATCGTGGCGGGGCTGGGGGGCGGCTCCATCCGCGTGTTCGACAGGAGGATGGCCCTCAGCGAATGGTAACTGCCGTCCTCCCCGGGCTCGGGGGGCTCCTCACGTGTGCTCCTCACCTCACGCGTGTCCCTTTGTCCCCAGCCGGGTCATGACCTACCGGGAGCACACGGCCTGGGTGGTGAAGGCCTACCTGCAGAAGCACCCCGAGGGCAACATCATGAGTGTGAGGTACAGGGGGTTGTGCTCCTGGGCTGCTTTCCCCTACACACACCCCAGTTTCCCTTCAAATTCCAGCCCTGGTGTTCCAGCAGCTGAGAGGGCAAAGCTCTTGAGTGTGACGTTTGCTTCAGTAATGAATTAACTCCTGCTCCAAACTCGGTGGAGAGGAGGCAGAAAGGGATGGGGAATGTTCCCTGGAAGGCCTTGGTGTGGTTTGGGAGTAAGCAAGGTGCTGGAACCACAGGGTGTGTGGGGAGGAGGGGAGGGGAGCAGGAGCTGGGTATGGAATATCTGTGGTGGGGGAGCTTGTGGCAACGTCTTCATGGGGTCATTTGGGAGAGAACAGGAGGAGGAAGGCGGATGGTGCCTCTCTCGGGCACGTTCCTGGGCAGGATTCCTGTGAATTCCCTAAATCCATCCCTGCTGCCTGGTAGGTACTGCAGCCAGAGCAGCAGGTACTGATTTGGCCGTTAAGGAACAGCAGAACAGAATTTATTGTCACAAAGCCGCCGTTTGCACACAAAGAGCCTCTTTTTCTTGATTAGAAAACGGCAACAAAACATAATTTTCTGGGATTCAGAACATTCCTGAGGCGGGGGATGGGCCAGCAAAAATGTATTAAGATTTTCAGAAAGGGGATTATGTGATGCAGCCGCCAGATTTGTCGGGCTCCCATATTGGAGTTTTTAATCTTCCTCTCCGTAAGCTCCTCCAGCAGCTCCGGGGTCAGGTCCCTGTGCCCAGGGCTGAGGGCTGGTTGTCCCCTCTCCTCAGAGCCCTTCCAGCCTGGGAGCTGGGAGGGAATGTTGGGCTTCAAAAGGCAGGTCTGGGCTGCAAAAGGCAGGTCTGGGCTCTTGCCAGAGGAGCTCAGGCTGTGGAGCTGAGCCACCTCACTTCCAGCTCCTCCCAGTTCCCTCTGCTTCCTCTGACAGCAAAATCCAAGGAAAACAAATGTCAGGGCACAGTGGGATCCTGGTGTCCAGACACTTGGAGTAAAGGATGGCACCAGCACATCCCCTCCGCTGGGAGGTTTCTAAGGCAGTTTCCTGCTGTGCAAAGCACAGGAGTTTGGGGCTGGGTGTGCTGGGTGTGACAGGACAGGGAGGACACTCTGGGTGAGGGGCTGGGAGCGACAGAGGCAGTGAGGGATCGGCAGGGTGGGACCCCTCCTGAGCCGCTGTTGCCGCACAGACCGCGCTGTGCTCGGGACCAAGCCACGGTGGGAACCCGGCCGTGTGCGTTCCCTGTCCCGAGGCCCCGTGGAGGTGGGTGGCTCGTGGACAGCCCCGTGGCTGCACTTCCCGGGTGTGGCACNCCCGGGTGTGGGGTCAGGCTGGGCTCACGGACAGCCCCGTGGCTGCACTTCCCGGGTGTGGGGTCAGGCTGGGCTCACGGACAGCCCCGTGGCTGCACTTCCCGGGTGTGGGGTCAGGCTGGGCTCACGGACAGCCCCGTGGCTGCACTTCCCGGGTGTGGGGTTGGGCTGGGCACAGCCTGACCCCATGGAGGTGGGTGGCTCACGGACAGCCCCGTGGCTGCATTTCCTGGGTGTGGGACCGGGCCGGGCACTGCCTGACCCCGTGGCTCTCTGTCGGCAGCGTCAACGGCGACGTGCGGTTCTTCGACCCCCGCATGCCCGAGTCCATGAAGGTGCTGCAGATCGTCAAGGGGCTCACGGCCCTCGACATCCACCCCCAGGCCAACCTCTTTGCATGGTGAGTGCTGCTGCCGTTCCCGCAGCCCCAGCACAGGCGGCTGCTGGAGTGAGTCCAGAGCAGAGGGATGGAGCAGGGCCTGGAGTGCCAGGACACAGGGAATGGCTTCCCACTGCCAGAGGGCAGGGTTGGGTGGGGTGGGGGAAGGAATCCTTCCCTGGGAGGGTGGGCAGGCCCTGGCACAGGGTGCCCAGAGCAGCTGTGGCTGCCCCTGGATCCCTGGCAGTGCCCAAGGCCAGGTTGGCCATTGGGGCTTGGAGCAGCCTGGGACAGTGGGAGGTATCCCTGCCTGTGGCAGGGGGTGGGATGGGATGAGCTTTAAGGTCCCTCTCAACCCCAACCATTCCATGATTCCATGATCCCTGGAGAGGATGATTTGTCTCCACAGACGTGATTCATGAGGAGTTGTTGGCTTTACTGTTTTTAACCTCACCACAACAGTGCAGCTTCTTCCCAGTGTTTGCTGCTCAGGAACTTTATCCCTTTATCCATCAGGGAAACCCTGGACTGAATGGGATCCCTGTTCAGTGTCTGTATCTCTGGGCTCTGAGTGGGGACCAGCAGCTGCCCCACAGCCACACGGCCTGGAGCCTGTTGGGGTGCCCTGGGTGTGTTTGGGCAGCAGCTCTCTGTGTTTTCCTGTCCTGGATGACCACGGGTCCCTGCGGTTCTGGCCCCCAGTCAATGCTCTCCCCTCAGGGAAGTGGCTGCGCTCTGCTCTGGCACACAGCTCAGCCAGGGGCTGCAGCAGCAGTGCTGTCCCCTCCCAGCATTCCCAGTGACTCCGTGCTCTGTCCCTTCCCTTCCAGTGGCTCCATGAACCAGTTCACTGCGATCTACAACGGGAACGGGGAGCTGATCAACAACATCAAATACTACGATGGGTTCATGGGACAGAGAGTGGGAGCCATCAGCTGCCTGGCCTTCCATCCTCACTGGGTCTGTACCCTGCTGGGATTGGGGGTGGCATGTCCCAGTGTCCCTGTGGGAAGAGGGGATGGCACAGAGACCCCCCCCAGTGGGAAGGGGAGCTGCCCCAGCCTGGTGCTCCGAGCTGACTCCCAGCCCACCCCCCAGTGCTCCCAGTCCTCTGGGCTGGCCCAGACAGCCCCACTGGTGGTGCCACTGGTGCTGCTGCTCTGTGAGGGACGCCTGCAGCTACACAGGGTCCCAAGGCCTGAGCCCTTGCAGCCAATGTGCAGTTCCCACCCCGGCTCTGCAGCCTGGCTCAGCTCGGGCTCCTTGGCCACGGGAATTGTCTGAGGTGACAGGAGAAATGCAGGATCACCCTCCCAAATTCCGTGTGCTTCTTTGCTCCCTGGGGCTGCTCTCGCACTGCCTTACGTCAGGCTGGTGCTGCACAGGGGGAAACTGCACGTCAGGAGAACGGGAGAGCTGCGAAAATTAAAGGATTGAGCTGAAAAAGGCTGGAATGAGGCAGAACAAAAGGAGATTTTGGAGTACTCACAGCTGAGGGGCTCTGCAGTAGTTACAGGAAGAATCTGGTCGCTGCTCAGGGAGGAGGGAGGTCCCATCTGCCTGGTGGACTTTGCTCACCCAGGGAGGAGAATAAATGGAGGAGCTGGAGAACCTGAGAAAACAATGAATGGACGGGAAAACAGGAGGGAGTTGCAAGAGTTATTTTAGAAACCTGCAGATCAGCTCACAAATGTTTAATATGTAATGGGAAGAGCAATTTGCTCGTTAAACAAGCAAAGCAAAGCCCTGTCCGGCCGGGCCAGGTCCCCTCACTGCAGGAAATGCTCATTTTCAGCCCAGGCATCAGCTCCTAACGAGCAGATTTGCAGTCGTTTAGAGAAATTATGTTGGCACTTGGCAACTAATAGTGCCCATAATTTTTCCCTGTGGCTGAAATGGGCCCATAACTCCAGCAGAGCTGTGGAGCAGCTGGGTGTCCCTGCTGGAATGTCACTGTTACCTGTGCCTGTCACTGCTCCACACCTGCACCTGCAGTCGGTCCCAGGAGCAGCGGCTGAGGGAGCTGGGAAGGGGCTGGGGAATTCCTGAGGGAGCTGGGAAGGGGCTGGAGAATTCCTGAGGGAGCTGGGAAAGGGGCTCAGGCTGGAGCAAAGGAGGCTCAGGGGGGACCTTGTGGCTCTGCACAAGTCCCTGACAGGAGGGGGCAGCCGGGGGGAGGGTCGGGCTCTGCTGGCAGGGAACAGGGACAGGAGGAGAGGGAACGGCCTCAGGCTGGAGGCTCAGGGTGGACATCAGCAGGAATTTCCCCATGGAAAGGGTGCTCAGGCCTTGGAACTGCCCGGGGAGGTTTGGAGTGCCCATCCCTGGAGGTGTCCCAGGAACAGCTGGGGTGGCTCACGGGTTGTTCTCGGTGACCTCAGAGGGCTTTCCCAGCCGGGAGGACGCTGTGACTGTGCCTGTTTGTCCCTGTGCTCTCTCCCGCAGCCCCACCTGGCCGTCGGCAGCAATGACTTCTACATCTCGGTGTACTCGGTGGAGAAGAGGATCAGATGACGGCGCCCGGCGCGGCCGGAGCGGCTCCAGGGCAGGGCCTCCCTGTACATAGAGAAATCATCGACTTGAATGTTTCGTGTTGGCTGCTGCTGCACCCCATAACTTGAACATTTGTTCTTCTGACTTAGCTACTGATGGGTTTGACAAGGGGAAGAGACAATCTCCTGGTTTTGTTTTGTTTTGTTTTCCAGCTATATCCTCTAAAAGCTACAGAAAAGGAACATTTATTTTTGTTTCCAGTGGTTGGCTTCTCTGTCAGAAACACGGCTCCTGAGCTTGGAAGGACTTGGATGAGGCAACGCCCTTGAGAAGGGTCTTGTTTTAGTCTTTGTTCCTTGTTTTGCTGGAGCATGGGTTCTTCAAGGACTGTCAGGACTCGCCTACAGCTCCACGGGACCCTCCAGCTGCTGCCAACCCTGTGCCAAACCCAATTCCCGGGACAGGGCAGCGCGACCCGAGCGCGGGATGTACCTGCTCCTGCTCTGCTGAGCAGGGCCGGGGAGGCAGGGAAGCGTCTCCTCTGCATGAACCTCCTCCTCCTCCCTCCCTGCAGCGTCCTCTCCACTGGAAGCAAGGACAGACGGGGACCTGGTGGCCTGGGCAGGCAGGGATCCTGCAGGAAGGGGCTCAGGGACATGACAAGAACAGGGCAGGATGTCCCACTCCGTGAAGCTGCACGTGAGGAAGACGAGGGAAGAAAGAGAACGAAGATCTCCAACGTCCCAACGAGCCTGGAGCGAGTCGCCGGTGTCACCACATTCCAGCCAAGCCCACGGTGCTGGTGGGGAGCTGGGGGCACCTCGGGCACCGCCCCTCCTGCTGCCACCGTCGCTGTGCCACGGGGAACCCCACACCCGCGGCTGGGCCCTGGGAGCTCTGCCCAGCCAGGGAGGCTCCGGGGCCCACCCTGGGCTCCGCGTGCTCCCCACGGCTGCTTGCACCGAGGCGAGGGTCAGGATTTGGGCACTTGGAGCTGCAGGCACCGCGTGCCAGGGCTGTGGCTCGTCTGCCCCGTCGGAGGCGGGCACGGAACCGCCCGGGCACCGAGGAGGGGACGGCAGCGGGTCCCTGCCCCGAGCGAAGCGCCCTCATCCCCGCTCCCCAGGCTAAGCCTGCTCCGTCTTCCGCACCTTCCACGTCTGATTAAGGAATGTTTTGTCCCTCGGGACCCGTGCTGGGTCCGGAGATGGGTGTGGAAAGGGAGAGCACAGCCCAAGGACAGGTTCCCTCCCCGCGGTGCAGCCGGGGGCAGAACTCGCTCTGAGCAGAACTCACCGCGAGGGCCCGGAGTTCCCAGGGATTCTTCCAGGCAGTCCCATGGGATCTGCGGGCTCCCAGCAAACTGCCAGCTGTGCTGAAGGGAATAGGGTGAGGGAAGGGCTCGGAACCCTTCTGTCCCTGTGCTGACGGCGGCTGCACCTCGGCCCCGCGGAGCGTCCGGCCCGTCACTGCTGCTGCTGCCCCTCGGCGCCGTGCCCGTGTGTGCCGGGGCACCCGGGCCACGCCGGACAGGGGCCCCGTGGCCACCCCCGGGTGCCACGGGCACGTNNNGCCCCCGGGTGCCACGGGCACGGCGGGACTCTGGCTTGGGAGAGGGTCCCCAAACCACGGCGGTGGAGCCGATGTCGGGTCCCCCCCGAGCGCCGTCCCCATCAGGGAGGCCGAGGGCCACGTCGCAGGATAACGAATCAAAGGCTTTAAACTTAAAAACTACCTAAAAATCCACTTCTAAGTTACCCAAAGTTAATTATGGTCTAACAGAGCTGTGCCTCTTCCCGACCCGCTCCCGGGCTGTCCGCGGGGAGTGGAGCCAGAGTTTGGGATCTCACGTAACCCGTTAACATTCACAGCTTCAAAAACAATAGATTTTTAACTGGTATCAGTGTGTTTGTGAAAGGAACAGGACATACCTGGCCAGAGGGGAAGGGGCGTGGTGGGAGCTGCTGCTCCTGCCCGGCTGCTCCCGCCAGGCTCCGGTGCAGCCCCGCGTCCAGGACGTGGGATTTTAAGGAATTCGGGCTGTTGGGCTTTTACCCGAGCGTGTGTGGGCTGTGCTTCCACAGGTCTGGTGCAGAGGTTCAATCATGGAATCACAGAGTTTAACCAAGGATCTGGAGAGCGTCCTACCTTAAAAGTTCACTTATCTCTATTTATTTTACAAAAAATAAAGTTTAAAAAAAATATATAAAAACCCCCACACGATTGTAATGTGAGAGTAAAACGATTACAGACAAATAAATGGTTAATAAAAAAATAAATGCAGAAACACTTCCCGGTGTGAGGATCCTTTTGTGGGGCCGGGGGCGGCTGCGGCCCGGGAAGGAGCCGGGTTGGATTTGGGGCGCTGGGCTCGGGGTGGGGGCGGTGTCCCCAGGGAAGAGGCCGGTGACAGAGGGAGGTGTCGGTCACAGAGGGAGGTGTCGGTGACGGGTGCGTGGCTGCGGCCCGGCTCGCTCCGGGGAAGGAGCTGGGATGGCTGTGGATGTCCTGGCGGTGCTGGGGGAATATCCCATTCCCAATACCATTTTCCCCATTCCCGATATCCCATTCCCAATATCAATATCCCATTCCCTATATCCCATTCCCGATATCAATATCCCATTCCCGATATCAATATCCCATTCCCTATACCATTATTCCCATTCCCGATATCAATATCCCATTCCCGATATCAATATCCCATTCCCGATATCCCATTCCCGATATCATTATTCCCATTCCTGATATCCCATTCCCGATATCCCATTCCCGATATCAATATCCCATTCCCGATATCCCATTCCCGATATCATTATTCCCATTCCCGATATCAATATCCCATTCCCGATATCCCATTCCCGATATCATTATTCCCATTCCCGATATCAATATCCCATTCCCGATATCAATATCCCATTCCCGATATCCCATTCCCGATATCCCATTCCCGATATCATTATTCCCATTCCCGATATCAATATCCCATTCCCGATATCAATATCCCATTCCCGATATCCCATTCCCGATATC
>VZTA01012420.1:54017-68318 GCA_013398855.1 Mohoua ochrocephala | reverse complement strand
GGGAGCGGCGCTGCGTGAGGGAGGGGGCGCTGGAACTGTCAGGGGGCTGAGCTGTGACCCGTGTCCCTCCCTCTGTCCGTCCCTCCCTCTGTCCGTCCCTCTGTCCGTCCCTCCGTGCCCCTCTCTCCCGCAGCAACTGAAGCAGCAGCGGGACAAGCTCCGGCAGTACCAGAAGCGGCTGAGCCTGGGCCTGGAGCGGGAGCGGGCGCTGGCCCGGCAGCTGCTCCGGGACGGCAAGAAAGAGTGAGGGGAAAGGGGTCCCGGGGGGCGAGGGCGGGAGCGTCAGTGCCACCTCCAGGGTGTCCCCGGGAAGGAAACACCGCTGGGTCGTAGGAATCTGAATCCCGGAACGGTTTGGGTTGAGAGGGACCTTAAAGTTCATCTCATCCCACCCCCTGCCATGGGCAGGGACACCTTCCACTGTCCCAGGCGGCTCCAAGCCCCATCCAGCCTGGCCTTGGGCACTGCCAGGGATCCAGGGGCAGCCACAGCTGCTCTGGGCACCCTGTGCCAGGGCCTCCCCACCCTCTCAGGGAAGGATTTATTCCCAGTATCCAATTTGTTCATCCCTGCTCTTCCCGGGAGCAGCTCAGGGTTGCCGGTTCAGCTGCACACGAGTTGCCCCCTTTTAGCAGAAGCACAGAACAAGCGTGGCCTTGATAAGTTCCTTTAGGCTTCAGTTGCTTCATCCAAGCTGAGTTTCCCTCCCTCCGTGTCCCTCAGGAAGGCCATGCTCCTGCTGAAGAAGAAACGGTACCAGGAGCAGCTTCTGGATAAAACAGAGAACCAGATCAGCAACCTGGAGCGGATGGTGAGCGAGGGCCTCGGGCTGTGCTGGGGCGGGGCTCCCCTTGCGTCCCGTGGAATTCCATTCCAGCTGGCAGGTCCTGGCAGGTGTTTAGCCCTCTGTCCAAGGGCAAATGTCTCCAGAATTGTCCGTGTGCCTCGACTTTTCCCTGGAGACACGGAGTGATGTGTCTGGAATCTGCCGGCTCCCTGTTAAATGTGTGGTTTGGAGATTGCTGAAACGTTACTCACAGTGGGGATGGCTGCACTGGGCACTTCCTGGGCTTGTCTCAGCACTGTCATTCCAGAGTTGGCTGTGTTTGGGTTTGGGGAGGTCTCAGCTGGGACCGACAGCTGGAAAATCCGGTGAAGTCACTTGGAGGGCTGCGGGACCTGCCGGTGCAGCCGCCTGTGCTGAGCTTTTTGGGTGGAAGTTTCCTGCTGCTGGTGCCCTTGGCAGGACAGAAAGGGCTCAGCTGATTCCCCTTTGCAGCTTCTCTGGTGCTCCTGGCAGCCTGTGTCTGCCTAAGGATGGCAATCGTGGGGTTACTGAGGTGGGACGAGCCCTCTGAGCCCGGTCACTGCCCAGCGCTGCCAGGGCCACCACTGTCCCCAGCTGCCACATCCACACATCTGTTAAATCCCTGCAGGATCCCCTGGGCCAGTGCCTGAGCAGAGCCTGACTGGCTCTTCCCTTTCTCCTTCCCCTTCCAGGTCCAGGACATCGAATTCACCCAGATTGAAATGAAGGTCATCGAGGGCCTGAAAATAGGCAACGAGTGTCTGAACAAAATGCACCAGGTGCGTGTGGCTGGGGCAGGTCCGAGGGGCCCGGCTGGAGCTGCCTCCCTGCAGGCCCCTCCCACACCTGGACTTTGGCTCTTCCCTTCAGGTTATGTCCATAGAAGAAGTGGAAAGGATAATAGGAGAAACCCAGGATGCTGTGGAGTACCAGAGGGTGAGTGCAGGAGCAGCTGGGAGCAGCCTCGGCCTCTGCACGGAGCTCCTCGGATGTGCCTTGCACCAAGGAGCCACCAGGCTGGGAGTTCCATGCCCTTCCCTCTCTCCCACAGCAAATAGACGAGCTCCTGGCTGGCAGCCTGACCGAGGAGGATGAAGATGCCATTCTAGAAGAATTAAATGCTATTACTCAGGTGGGCTTGATGTTCTTGTGATTGAAATCCGCGTTTTCAGGACGCTGTTGGTAGCAGCAGATAAAGAATCTTTTTCCTGCTCTCGGAGCTCAGTGTGGGGGGAAATCTGGGACGTTCCCACCCCCAGTCGTTGCCCACAGTCGTGGTCTGTGACACGTTGTCTTCAATGTCCTTGCAGGAACAGTTGGAGCTTCCAGAAGTTCCTTCGGAGCCGCTCCCGGAGAAGGCCCCAGGTACGTTCTCCTTGCACAGCTTTGGCTTCTCGTGCTCCAGTCCCGTGCAATGGTCTGGGACCCTCTCCCCGTGTAAGTGTTGTCCTGGAAAACGGGAAGGAAGAGCAGCTCCTGGCCGGGGGACGGGCCCAGCTGAGCCCTCGCTCCAGGAGCACCCCAGGCTGTGCTCTCTGTTCCACTGGCACCTGGTCATTCCCTCGGGGAGCTCCCTGTGGGACATCTGCCGCTGTTGTCACGTCCTGTGCCTGCCCTGAGACCCCTCGTTCCGTCAGGAGGCTCCACCAGGAATTCCTTCCTTGCTCGAGCCAGGCAAGGCTTCCTCCCACGGCCCCGCTCTGCTGCCGACCTCCCAGGACGGCCACGTGGTGGATGTTGGGTTCACCCTGCACAGCACCGGCTCTCCCCGAGGCTCGGGATCACTTGGAGCTCCTCCCACCTCGCTTCACAGCCACTTGGAACCGGCTGGATGAGGATCACTGGGGTCCCACAGCTCCAGGAATGTCAGAGCTCCTCACAGCTGATGGTCCCTGAGTGTTCCTGAGCAACCCGAAACCTCCACGGATGGATTTGTGTGGGAATCCAGCTGGGAAGTGGGAGAGCTCGCCAAGAAGGTGACCAAACAGGCCCTGGTGGCCTTGCCTGGCAGGGAAGGAGCCCACTGGGGTTGATCAGGTGTCTGTGCTGAGGAGCTGAAAACTCAGACTGGTGAAGACTCTTCTGGGACAGCAGAGCCCTGAGGGGTCGCTCACGGGAGCTGGACCTCCCTGCTCGTACAAAGAGGAGCTGGAAGAAGCCATTTCCATGTGTGGAATCTGCCCAGGAGCAATGTGGGATGTGGGGAATGGGGCTGGTTTCCTTGGAGCTTGTTTACTCCTAAACAGGGCTCGGATGTCAGCGCTGGGGCCAAACAAAACTCGGCCCAGGGGTGTCGGCTCACAGGGCTGAGGGCAGAGCTGGCCCTGCTCCTGCCCAGGATCTGTGCCTGGGCTGGGAATGTTCTGAAAGTCTGTAATTGTTCAGTGCTGTGAAAAAGGGGCATTTCCACTCGGGAATGTGGGGTTATTTATAACCAGCTTCTCTTAGTTCAGGTTCAAGCGTTTGCCGCTCCGCAGAGAGGACTCTGAGCCCTGGATCCTCCTCAGGAGACGGCTGCAGGATATTTCCATTCCCTGATTCTGTAACAAGTTTCTTTTCCTTCCACAGGAATGTCACCCCTGATGAACAGGCCAAAGCCAGAGCTGGTGGCAGCATCTTAACTCCCAGTGCTGGGGATTCCCCCACGAAACTTTCACCCTGGACAGTTTGCCCTCCCGGCGTGTGCTGGGAACAGGCACTGCCTTGGCAGCATCCCAGCTGTGCTGGGCGGATTGTGGAGCAGGATTCCCTGCGCAGGGTGGGGAACCTCAGCTGATTATCGCTCTTGTATCAAGATTATTTTCTAGTGCTTTCTTTTTTTGTAACTTAAAATTCCAAACTCACTCAGCTGCGCTGTCTCGGGATTAAACAGCAACTCTAAAACATCCGAAGCCAAATTTTTCTCTGTAGGTTTGATTGTGGTGAGGTCAGTGTGCCTCGGCTCTGGCCACATCCCAGGAAATGCCACGCTCGGAGCGACGCTGTTCGTGCTGGGCATGGGCTGAGCACGAGCCCCGTGGAGCACTCTGGGGTCCGTGTCCCTCTGTCCCTCCTCTCTCCTGTGTCCATCCGTGGCCGGGCGGCCGCGTCCCCGTCCTGCCGGGAGCGCGGGGCTCCCACACGAGCTCCGGGCTGGGCTGGGCTCACGCAGAACTTTGATTTGGGCCGAGCTCAGCCCGGGTGCTGGGCTCTGCTCCTGCTGCAGCTCAGCCCGATGTGCTGGGAGCCGGGGAATTGGCCCCAGCCACGCTTCAGCCCCGGCTCCAGAACCCTGCGGGGTGAGCAGCCCTGGGCTGGCAGAAATGGCCCGCGATGCCAGCGAGGAGCTCTGCCCGTGCCAGGAGCCAGGATCCCTCCCTCGTTGGCTCTGCTCCAGCGCCAGCGTTCACCTGTGGCCGGGACGGACTGACGGATCACACGGACTCTGCTCCAGCTGCTCCTGCCGGACGTTCCCTCGGCAGCTCGGACACGTTTCCTCGGGCTCGTGCTGCGCCAGACACGGGGCCCGAAGCTCCAGAAATCACCGCTCCAAAGTGCTCCGGGAGCAGCTCGAGGGAGCCCCGTCCCCTCCGAGGACAGTCGGAGAAGCACTCGGACGCTGAAGGTCTGGAACGCTGCCCGGGCAGCCAGGTGGTGGCGGATTTGGCTGCTCTTGGAAAGAGCTCACCTGCCAGCTTGCAGATGCTCTTCAGGACACTGCAGATCTTTATTTATTACGTTCTTGAAGCCACAACCCTTCATCTGCATTTCTGTGACAGCAGAAGGACCAGAGGGTCCTTGGAGACTTTGGGAGGCTGTCGCTGGGGTTGTGGGATCTGGTGCTAGACAAAAAGTGATCCCAGGGACTGGGGTGCTCCCCCGTGGTGCTGGGCCAGCGGCAGCTCTGGGTGGAGTCGTGCTCTCTGTGTCCTCGCTGTTGTGTTCCAACTTATGGCCAGGGCATCCTCGTCCTCCTCGTGTGTCCCCAAGGCAGTGAGTGCCTCGGAGCCACCCCATTTCCAGTTCTGCTGCTGTCTCCTCACCCATGTTCCGTAACAAACCCAGGCCCACGGTCCCCGGCCCTGTGGCTGCCACCAGCACAGTGCTGGCAAAGCAGCTGCTGCCTCTGGAGCTGGCCAGGGCATTGGATGATCCCAAGGCCGTGTCTCTGGTCACCCCAGCCGCTGTTGGGACAGTCAGCTCCTGCTCCCAGCCCTCCCAGGGACAGGATCCTGCTCTGCTCCCGGTGGTTTGTTCTGTGCTGCAACGCAGCCCGTTCCCACCAGAGAGAGCCTTGGATTCACCAGTGCCGCGCTGGCAGGAGCGTTTCTGGGCAGCGTTTTCCCTTCGAGGCTCCTTCAGCCCGCTGCCAGCCGGAGGCCGGGCTGTTGAACGTGCCCCTGGCTAATGTGGAGCCCCGGGAAGGAGCGCTGGGCGCTCCCAGGGAGGGCTGGAAGGGATCTGTCCTGGGAGCGCAGCTTCCGCTGCCGCTGCTTTGGGAAAACCCTGTTCCCTGGGATTGGCATCACCACGGGAGAGGGGCACAGGGCTGAGGAGAGTGTGCTGCAGTCCCTCTGCTCCGGGTTCCTTGCTGCTGACCGTCCTGGCAGCAGGAGAGACGAGCCAGCCCTCCCCGGGGACGCTGCGCCGAGGCCGGGCCGGGTCCCAGTGCGTTCCCGGTGGAAGTGGGTGTGGAGAGGGAGCGGGGCTGGTGCTGAAGGGGTTAACGCAGCCCCTTCCATTCCTTCCATTTACTGATCCAGCGGGAAAGTTCGGAGCAGATTGGCCGCAGCTTCCTCTGCTACTCCCTGCCCCAGCAGCTTGGGCCGGGTCTCCTCGGGAGGAAGAGCCGGGAGTGGGCCGTGACCTCTGTGCTGTGCTGTGACAATAAACTGGCTCCAGCGGCTCCACCGACTCCTCTTCAGCCTCGTGTTTTCACAGGGAGTGTTTTGGATGAGCAGGAGCTGCCTTCCTCCTCCCTGCCCTCCTCGCTGCCTGCTCCTGGGAGAGATGTGGGCAGGAGGTTTCAGAGCAGGCTCCGTGTGTGACACAAACAATCCCCTTTGGTCCTGGAGGGCCCCGGGAGGCTCCGATGGAGCCGACAGTGCCAGGACAGGCCTGGCACAGCTCTGGCTGAGCTTTTGAGAGCCTCTGCCACTGCCCTCCCCTCCTTGGGTTTACAGCGAGGCCGCATGAGGGGTTTCTGTGAGAATTACTCTGCAATTATCAAACTGATCCACGACCGGTCCGTGCCCAGACTCAGGGCTCAGGTGGACATGTGGCTCCCTCCTGATGGGCCACGCTGTCCCATCCCGTTTTGCCTCCCTCTGTAGGACTTGGTGCTTCCATCTCCGTGGAGTTGTCCAACCCCCTGCCCCAGCCCAGCCCCCGCGTGTGACCGTCCCCACTGGAACGGGCACGGGGATTGGGGACACGGCTGGCGGGAGCAGGGCCCGGTGCAGGGTGAGGCCCCACCTGGGATGTTCCTGAGCCTCTGGCCGTGCTTGGACACCAGCTGCTCCCTTGTTACTCTGCATTTACGTCTCTGCTGCTGCTGGGAGCAGCGGGATGCCCCCGGCTCCCCCCTGCCTGCGCCAGCCGGACCCTCGGCGGCGGCTCAGCCCCCCCGGCCCGTGCTGCCAGGCCCTGGGAAAGCAGCTGTGCCGTGTTCAGAGTGTTTCATTAGCGCTCCCCGTGCCCCTCAGCTGTGGCAGCGGGGTGGGAGCCAGCTCCCGCCGGGAGGGCTGCGCACGGAGCTCTTCCAGCTGTGTTTGAGTTGGCCAGATGTTGCGTTAGAGGAGTGCGGAGGCAGCGCTGCTCGTTGTTAATGAAACCCTGGAGAGAGGAACAAACCCCGAGCTCCTGCCTCGGCTGCCCCCGCAGTGCCCGGAGCCCTCCCCGGAGCCCTCCCCGGAGCCCTCCCTGGAGCCCTCCCTGGAGCCCCCGGCCCTGGCACGGCCCCGGCACAGCCCCGGCCCCTCTCCAGAGGCTCCTGAGAGGTTCTGGCCACCGGACCGTGCCCACAGCAAACCTGCCCATGCAGGCACAGCACGAGTGACGGTGACAGGGAATTTCAGCATTCCCGGAGCCCTCACCCCTCCTGGATCTCTGTGCTGTTCCCAGCACGCTGCTCAGTGCTGGATCCAGCTCCGTGGCCTTTAACGTGCTTTGTGTGGCAAGGGGGGATCCCGGCCCCGTGCAGGGGAAGGGGGAAACGAGGAGGAGCTCTGCTGGGAGATGTTGCTGCCCATTCCCTACTCCTGTCCACA
This sequence comes from Mohoua ochrocephala, assembly GCA_013398855.1. Classification (NCBI taxonomy): domain Eukaryota; kingdom Metazoa; phylum Chordata; class Aves; order Passeriformes; family Acanthizidae; genus Mohoua; species Mohoua ochrocephala. The sequence continues at coordinate 61,262 of VZTA01012420.1, read as the reverse complement.
GGGACGGTCCCCGTTCCATGGGGGCACTGCCCCATCCCATAGGATCTGCCCGCGACCCTGGGAGCGAGGGATGAGACTGGGGGGGAGCAGGAATTCCAGCCAGCCTTGTGGAAGCAGCAGTGCCTTTAAATAGACTCCTATTCCCTGGTGTCCAGAGGGAGTGGAGCCGCTGGGCGTTCCCTGGGGCTGTGCTGGAGCCTCCCCGGCCCCCCACACCCCCTCCATGTGCCGGGAGCTGACACGAAGCTGGTTTGGGGCAAAGGCCGGGAGCTGCCTCCCCCCTCAGCAGCCTCTTCCCTGGGCTTGGAGGGAATTGTGTAACGGGAGGCGGTGGCAGAGCCCCGGCAGTTTCTATGCCAACACAGCTGGATGGCAACGCTGCCAGGGAGGGGGGGCTGCCAGCGCACCCCCCGAACAGCTGCACAGCCCCAAACATCTGCACAGCCCCAAACAGCTGCACAGCCCCAGAATAGCTGCACCCCTGACACGACTGCACCCCCTGACACGGCTGCACCCCCTGACACGCCATCGTGCTCCGCTGCCTCCGATGTTCCCTGGAACACCCCTGGAAACCCAAAACAATGAGCTGAGAGCCCCGGAGGTGTCGGATCCCTGGGCCTTTCCTCTGGGCCCTGCTGCTTCTTGGCACGAGGGGCTCAGAGGCCCTGGGGGCTGTCCCTGTCCCCCCTCAGCTCCCACCCCTGGGAATGAACTCACCGTGTCCCTTGTCCCCCACCCTCCCTGGCAAACCCCGACTCAGGGCCAGGCGCAGTTTGGTGAGGATCTTTCATCTTCCTCCTCTTCCTCCTCTTCATCACCTACACCCTGAGCTTGCCCTGCCCCACGTGGGGGTCCCAGGGGTCTGGGTGCTGCCCACACTTGGGGGCACCACTGGGGTGCTGCATTCTGCACCCACACCTCACAGTGCCACCTCCCCCCATCCCAGCTGCCCCCTCGGGCACACCGGGAACCAACCGCTGGCTCCTTCCCTTTCCCTCTTCCGTATTTTCAGTGTCCTGGTGTCACGCTGAGTCACCAGCAGAGCGATAGCAGAGGCTGTGGCAGGGAACAAGCCCAAGTTTTGATAGTTCAACTGTGGGAAAGAAAAAAATCAGCGCAATTTCCTAATTAGAGCAGCGCCGGGAACAAAGCGGGTCTGTCCGAGCGCGGCGCGGCCGCGGCCGGGAATGTGACCTTTGCTGGCTCGTGGTGCCAGACGGGAGCTGCCGGTGAACGGTGGTGCTTGGCAGGGCCCGAAATGCCTCAGCAGGGCCCGCTCTGACGTGGGAGCCCGAATTCCCCTTCCTGAGGGACCCGTGGCAGATGGGTGGAAGGAGCACTGGGAGATGGCAATCAATCGTCCCCGTGCCACCACTTCTGCTGCCCCAAACGGCCCCGGCTGCCCTGCCCTGCCCTGCCGCGGAATGCGGCTCCTCAAGTCGTGGGTGAAGCCGTGGCCACGCCGGGTGTCCCCGAGGGCCAGCGCTGCCACGTGATGGGTGTCCCCAGCCCACGTCCCCGGCCCGTGGCTGCTGCTCCGGGGCTGGGGGAGCCACAGCCCAGCGCTCCGTGATTAATTAGCGAGAGAGGAAACGAGCGGAGACCGGTCCCAGGGCTGGGCTGGGCTTTGAGTCAGGAGGAGCCCTGTCCCTGCGGAAAGGCTGGAGATGCCGTGCAGGGAGCTGGGCGGCCTTGGCGCTGGAACAGGAGCGGTGGGAATTTGGCATCGCGTCCTTCAGGCCAGAGATCCAGCGTTCTGCTGCTTCCCGGGAGCCAGGCTGGGCAGCCACAGCCACCAGAGGTGGCCATGGGACGGGTGAACGTGCCCGAGGGGGCCGTGGGGCTGCGACCAGCCCAGGGTCAGCTTGAGGGACGGAAGGGGGGACACGGGCAGGGGATGGCAGTGGGACCTGGCCCTGTCCCTTCTGCCACCCCTCTGTGACCGGCTGGTCCTTCCCAGGCAGGGCTGGGCGGGGGGAGGCAGCCCCATGAAGGGGAAGGAGCCCCATAAGGTGCCCAGAGCCCCCAGCAGCACCTCGGCTCTGCCCCGGACGCTTCCCCGAGCTCAGCAACGTGATGCAAAATCCCATCATGCCAATTATGCAAATCGCATAAACTATTCCTGTTATTCCGAAGGATCCCCAGAGAGCTCCTTAGCGCTGTAATTCAGCATTACTCACTCGTGGAGCAGGCGCTGGGGCAGGTGAGGAGGGACAGGGGCTCGGGCTATGCCCCGGCCTGGCAGCGAGGGGGACCCGGCGCCTTTTGGGGCTCCCCCAGAACACGCAGCTCTGCTCCCCCAGCCCTCAGCGGGGCATGGCAGAGGTTGGGTTTGCTGTGGAGCCTTCCCAAACCTCCCCAGTCCCCAGGGATGGCAGCACGGACGTGTCCGACCGTCCCACGGCCGGTGCCAGCCCCGCTGCCCCTTCCCCTCGTCCGGCAGCCCCCCTGCATCCCTCATTCCCACTCGGAGCCTCCATCTTCCCAGGCCCCACCACAGCTCTGCATCCGCAGCGCTTTGTTCTCCCACCCACTCCTTGTTTCCTCCGTCATTCCGGCTCCTCCCTGTGCCTGCGCTCCCCGGGAGCCTCCCGGGAGAGCCGAGGCTCCTCCGGCTGCTGCAGCCGCGCTGGCCGAGCCCGGCCCATGGCACCCAGCAGGGCAGGGCAGGGCGAGGGGACACGCAGGGGACACGTGGCAGGGCCGGTCCCCCCGGCCTGGACGAGGCAGCCGGAGGTTGCCAGGGCCGAGCTGCAGGAACGCTGCTGGCAGCAGGAGGGTCCCGGACACCGACCGACACCCCCTCCCTGCCTCCTGCATCCCACGGCCACGGGAGAGGGAGAGGGAGTGGAGGGGTCCTGAGGCCCCTCTGGGGATCGCCATCAGTGCCCCAGGGATGAGACCCCGTCCCCAGGCTCTGCGGCCCTCGGGCTGGGCAGGGCCGGGTGCTCGGAGGCAGAGAGTGACACGTGTGTCACATCAGGGAGCAGAACTGTCCCCAGATCCCTGGGAGCAGCCGCTTGCACTGCTGGGAGTCTCGCTCAGATGCTGCTTCCCATGGGACTGGGGAGAGCCTGGGATGATGAGAGGCCAGGTGCTTTGTCGTGCCTCAGTTTCCCCCTCGGTGAAATCGTCCCATCCCACTTTGTGAGGCATGAGGCAGGAGCAGGGAATCGCTGGATCCAGCACTGCAGCTCCCACCCTGCAGAACCAGGGCCTGAATTGTTCATCCTTGGCTAATCCCCAATAAATGGCTTTGCTCGGTTTGCCGGTGGCGCTCGGGGGGATTTAACTGCTGGGAGCTGCTGGCACATACAGGACATCTCCAGCCCAGGGACGGCTTCTAAGTCCTGACCTTCTGAAGGTTCGGGGACCAGCTCCCACCAGCACCAACAGAATCACGGACTGGGCTGGGTTGGAAGGGACCTTAAAGCTCGTGGGACACATTCCGCTGTCCCAGGTTGCTCCAAGCCCTGTCCAACCTGGCCTGGAACACTTCCAGGGATGGGACAGCCACAGCTTCTCTAGGACACCTGTGCCAGGGCCTCCCCACCCTCACAGGGAGGAACTTATTCCCAATATTTAACCTCAGCCTACTCACTGTCAGTTCGAGGCACCTGCTGGAATCCTCGTGAGCGACGGCCGCGCTGCAAAGGGGAGGCTGAGGCTGAGTTTGGGAGGATGCTCCAGGACCTGGCTACTGGTGTGGGGTTTTCTGGCCCAGCTCCTGAATGAGGTGCTCAAAAGGCAGTGGGGGGACAGCCTGGGGTTGAGGAGGAGTCCCCCCGAGGAGGGCGGGAGACAGAACTGAGTGAGGTGTTCAGGGAAAACACGTCCTGTGCTCGCAGGGGGTTGGTTTGGCTCAAACCCACCTGGCTGATTCCCCGGTGACCCCCAGATGTCAGAAAAATCGCGTTTAGATTATTTTAGAAATAAAAACTTCCTGACACAGCACAGGGAGGGCTCGCAGTGATGTCAGGGCTCCGATGGAGAAGCCATCTGCCCGGGACCACGGGACAGGCAGTTCCTGGGAATCTCATTAACACGGTGACACTCGGGTGCACACCTGCCCCGCCTGGGCTGAGCAGGGCACCGAGGGGTGGCTGGGCTCGGCCTTCCCCTTCAGCTCACACCGAAAGGGAGGGACCGAGAGCCAAGGGCTGCCGGAGAGCCAGTGGGACTGAGGGGACAAACGGGTGAGATGGAGATGGAGGCGACTTTTTTAGCCTGGGCCTGTTCCCTGCCTGGTGTCTCCTGCTCTGGCGGTGCCAGGAGAACCCAGTGACCACCTGGAGCAGCTGGGGTTGGACCTTCCTTAGGAAACTCCAAGCAGGTTCTCAGGGACTGTGACAAAAAAACAGCGCTGGTACCGTGATGGTCCCTCTGCTTCCCCCTCTCTGTGCCGGCCAGGGACACATCCCGCTCAAATCCACCAAGGGTTCTAACCCGCCTTTATTTCCCCTCTCTCCATGTCACCGGAGGCTTCCCGAGCCGCTGAGGATGTGGCAGCTCTCGGTGACCCTGCAGTGCCACGTTCCCCTCCCCGGGCAGTTATGCCACCCTGCAGCACCTCCCTCGCGTGTCCCTCCCTGGCAGCCACCGCGCCCACCGGGGCGGCATTTCGGGAGCAGGGAGAGTGCCCACAGGCTGGGCACACGGAGGGGCTGGTGGCCGGAGCCGTCCCTCGGTGCCGCTGCTGTCACTGCCCTCGGACACCACTGCTCCGGCCACTGCCGCCCTGGCCATCACTGCCCTCGGCTGTCCCCGTCCCGGCCGTCGCTGCCCCGTCCCCACCCTCGGTCCCTGTGCCCGGGCGCGTGACCCGGCCGGGAGCGCTGGCGCGATGCCACGCTGGTAATTAAGAAGGAACCTAATGAAACTTCGAAAATAGCACAATTTCCTCCCCACACCTGCAGCCGAGCGGGGTGGATTACATAAGTTATTGTTGCCACAGCAACTTCACTCCACCCGGGGCTGGAGGTGGCCGGTGCCGCGTGTGCCGCTGCGCCGTCACCCCGGGGAGGGATCGCTCCGGGGATGGATGGGGCCGCTGCCAGCCCCGGCTCATCCCACCGCTGTTCCCAGTCTGGCGTGGTGGTTCCCCACGCCGCTCCCACGGGGTTTTGTCCCCGTGCTGGATGGTCCCGCCTTCGAAAGGGCACATGGAGAAGGCGCCGCGGGGACTCAGGTAACCCACGGGGACTCTGGCACCATGGTTACCCTGGGCACGCTCCAGCTGCCGCCGAGCCCCGGGGAGTGAATCACCCTGACAAAGAGGCAGCGAGCAGCAACCAGGAGAAGGAAAAAAAAAAATAAATAAATAAAAGGCAATCAAAGCAAATGCTACGGCACGAGGCAGCGGCAGGTTTTTCCTGCTGAGAATTCCCAGGGTGCTGCGGGCGGCTGCGGGGCGGCAGCGCTGCCTCGGGCTCGGGCACAGCTCCGGGCCGTGGGCTGCCGGCCGAGGGGTGGTGGCACGGCCAGAGCCAGGGACAAGGATCGTTTGCTCCGTGTGGCTCTGGCTGTGGGGAAATGAACTCCCTGGCTGCTTCCAGGCACGGAGCCTCTCTGGGAGCGGGGAGGTATGAGGGAGAAAGGTTTTCAGCACTCGGGTTCCAGGGGATAAGGAGAAGCAGAGCACGGGAAGAAAGTGGAGCGGCTGTCTGCGAGCAGGCCTAGATGCAAGAGATTCTCTGAGGGTCGTCCCAGAAGGCCTCTTTTATTATCAGAAATTACAAATCCTTTTATCTTCCTCACCAGAGGAACAGCTTGTTTGAATTGCTGGGCTGTCACACTGGAATTAGATGCAAGAACCCCCCACATCCATGACGTAGCGAAGAACTTACATAACGTAACTAAAAATAAGGTGATGGAGATGCAGAGAGAGGCACTCTGCTCCTGGATGCTTGATCCTGAATCCTTCACCGACGCTGGAAAGCCAGCGAGGTGCCGGTGTCTGGCTGAGGGAGCGGCATCCCGACAGAGCCGGCTGCGGTCTGGCCACGTGGGGTGGAGAGGGATGGAGAGGGAGGGTGGCACTGTGGTGTCCCAGCAGCGAGGCAGGCAGCCAGGCGTTCCCCTGGGAACATCTCCCAGGGCAGTCCTGTTCCCGCAGCTGCTCCCTTCCCCCGGCCCCAGTGGGAAAGGGTTAACTGGTCACTCCAGAAACAGGAAAATCCTTCTCAGGGGCTGTAAATTCTTTGCTGTGCTTTGGAACCTCTGAGGGAGAAGCCAAAATGGGACCCAAATGCAGGCAGAGGGAGCAGCTGCTGTCGGCGCCCTCCTGGTCCTCCCCGGGGCTGGGAGGGAGAGCGGGAAGGGGAACAGCAGCGGGAGGTTTGGGACCGAGGTATCGACCTGGGCTCCTTGTTCTCGGAATTGATGGAGAGGGTGGAAAATAACAAGCTCAGATGTTTAACTGTTTCACTGCTTCTCCCAGCAGAGAGGAGGGAGAGGAAGGCTTGGCCCACGGGAACGGCCAGGCCGTGAGGCTCCGTTTAACCGCGGGTCACCCCGCGGAGAGCGGCCGGCCCGGTGGGGACAGGCAGGGGACAGGGATGGGGACACCGGCTCTAGGGCATGGTCCTGCTCCTCGTGTCCCTCGGGACCTGGACAAAAGTCGCTGCCTTCGGCCCGAGGGATGTGAGGGACAGGGATCCATGGCTTTGCTGTCCCACTGGGACCGGACAGCAGGGAGCTCTGGCAGGAGCCTCCCATGGGAATCCTGGTTCTCCTGGCTGGCCAGGTGGTGGGACAGCCTGGGGACAGCGAGGTGGCAGGCAGAGGCTGCCTCTGCTCCTTCCTGGGCTGGTGTCCCTTGGGCCGAGCATCCCTTGGGCTCATCCCACCTCTGCTCTCCCGGCCTCCCTGGACAATGTGCACCCTCGTTCCCAACACTCCACAAACCACGGGCTGCTCTTCCCTCTCCGACTGCTCCTCACCCATCCACACCCCGCTGCACAGCTGGGGATGGAGCACAGCCCCAGGAGTGGGGGGTACGGCAAGGGTGGGGGTCCAGCGGGGGCTGGAGTGTGGGACACCTCAGGGATGTGGGGCACAGCGAGAGATACGGGGTGGGGTGAAGCAGGGGGACGGTGTGGGGCCGTGGGCCATGGGGTGAGGCACGGCAGGAGCGTAGGGTAGATTATGGGGGTGCGGGATGGGGAGTGGGGCGGAGGAGGGGCACGGGATGTGAATGGGATGTGGAATGGGGAACAGGGATGGGGAATGGGGTACGGGATGGGG
>VZTA01012420.1:25407-53466 GCA_013398855.1 Mohoua ochrocephala | reverse complement strand
GCATCACCCCGGAGCGGGGCAGCCCCGCGCCGCCGCCGCTCGCTGCTCTGCCACCAGCCAGAGCCATCAGAGCCTTCCCCATCCCTCGGAGTTCGCGGATCTCTCCGTTTTTCCTTTCTGCTTTGCTCCCGGTGTCCTGAGAAAATGCAATAATTTATGTGGTTTAATTTCCCTCCGAAGGAAGCTGTTTCTGCTCTGCTGGGTCTTGAGACCGAGACTAATAAAACTGCTGTAGCCTAACGTGTAACGCAGGATGTCGTTTGTTAAACTGGGAAGCTTGCACGATTTCCTGTGATTTAAGGGCTTGGATTGAGTTACCTGGGAGCACAGAGCAGGAAAAAAAAAAAAGATAGAAGAATGTAGTACAAAAAGTACCGAGGCGGTGAAGTTCTGAAATCTTGATTTTGGAGATTCTGGGGTGTAACAGCTGTTCAGGCAGCGCCGTGGCACCCAAAATCTTGGCTGCTCTGAGTCTTGGTGGCATTTGGCTGGGGTCTCTGGGGCTCCCTGCCACCCTCCCAGGCAGCTCATGTACCTGGACTTGCTGTCCTTGGTTTCGGGCAGAGCTGGCACCGAGGGTGTTCCCGGTGTTTGTGCATCGGGCCCGGAGCCGCCTGGGCAAACAGGGCGAGAGGGGCTGGGGGCTGGCGACAGCCTCAGCCGTGACTCAGTTGTTGTTTGAGGTGTGTTGTCCTCGAAGCACGGGGCTAATGACAGGTTTGGGGAGCAGGTCATCGTCTCCCCGGGCACGGCCCTTGAGGAGCACGCGGGGCAGTTTGTGCCGTCCCAACACCTGCGTTGGGTGAAGCTCATCCCCCCGAGAAACGAGGGGTGAGGGGCGAGTGCTGGCTGGGCTCTCCTCACCGAGGAACAAGGGGTGAGGGGTGAGTGCTGGCTGGGCTCTCCTCACCGAGGAACGAGGGGTGAGGGGCGAGTGCTGGCTGGGCTCTCCTCACCGAGGAACGAGGGGTGAGGGGCGAGTGCTGGCTGGGCTCTCCTCACCGAGAAACGAGGGGTGAGGGGCGAGTGCTGGCTGGGCTCTTCCCTCGCCGGAGCCGGAGCGGAGCCCTCGGCCCGGAGCGAGCGGCAGCGCCGGCTCCATCGGCGCCCGGCCGACCCGAGGGCGGAGGTGCACGGGGTGCCTTGGCCCCGACAGCCAGAGGTGGGCTCGGGAGGAGCCCGCAGGTCTCCATCAGTTAAGGAACGCTTTGGTTTCTTGGGATGCAGGGAAGGAGAAGGTGGAACTGGTGAAGATCTCATGGCTTCACCCAAAGTCAGTGTCTTGGTGCTGGGAGCTGGAGGAGGATGGTCCTGACTCCGTTTGTGTTCCTTTGTGAGAACAAAGTCTCCTCTGAGGCCAACGATGCTTTCCTTGGCCTCTGGAGATGTGTGGCATGTGGTGCCTGCAGGAACCTGGTGTGTCCCTGTTCCATTGAGGACTTCAGGCACCCCTGAGCCCAGCGTGACAGCTGGGGGCTCACCTACTGAGGTCTTCTTGATCTCCTTAAGCTTTGGAGTCTCTGAACCCAAAACCAGTCCCAGTGCTTCAATCCCCGTTACCTGGGTATTTTTTTGCCCCGTGCTTTCCTGGCCTGTGCAGGAGCCTGAACACCGCTATGGGCAGGAGGAGACAACCCCCAGGAGGGGGACGATGCCGCTGAGCCCCAGCCCGTGGGGACCCAGGGTGGGTGACCGACCCTCGCTTTGCCTCCTCCCGCGGCCGCCGTCTCCCCGGGGTTTGGCAGCAGCGGGAGCGGGGCTGGAGCGGGAGCAGCAGCTCCCCATGCCAGGCACCCGCTCCCGCGCAGGCTTTCCCGAGGCGTTCTGCTCGGGAAGCCCATTGTCATCGTTTTCCAGAAGCAGCGCTCACCCTCGGAGTGACTGTGCTAATGAGCTGGTGGAGGAGCTGTCAGCCGCCCCCGAGCCGATGCTGCCACTACAGGCAGCTGCCTACACACGGGGAGTAATTACAGAGGGAGACGGAGGCTGCTGGCACCTTCCGCCAACGTAATCCCACCTTCCCTGGTGCTGATTCACTCCCAGGACCCCGGCGTAGCGGCACAGCTGCCGGGCTGGGCTCTGCTGCCAGCGCCGGGGCCGGGGGTGCCGGCTGGGGTGTGAGGACGGGCAGCTCCCTCCGCTCCCTCCCCGTTCCCCGCTCGTCCCTTGCTCCGGATTGTCTTTTTGCAGAAAGCAGGGACTGGCAATTCTTCCTTCCCCCGAAGACAGATCTGTCTCCTCCTGCCAGATGAGATTATTGCCGTTTACAGCCCAACCTCCATTTCATTTTAAAGCCATTTTTTCATGCGGAAGATGGGTTTGCAGTGGTGTGCGAGTAGCTCCGCGTTGGAAGAGGTGTTTGCCTCGCAGCACCCCGAACTCGAAGCTGAATTGCCGTGCAGAAACGTGGACAGAATTCCCGAGGGTCCTTTGCTCCCCATCGGCTGTAATCGATGTTACTGTGCTGTCACAGCCTCCTTATCTCCGGGTCCAGAGGGATGGGAGCGATTCTTCCTCGAGCGGTTCAGGAGGGAGGTTGTGGCTGGTTTGGCGCGTTTGGCAGTGGAGGGATGGTGTGTGAGGCAGAGGAGGAAGGAGCCAGCCCGTGCCACCCCAAACTCCATGCCCTGTGCTCCCTGCTGTCTCTGCTCCCCGCCTTGAGGCTTCCTGCAGCCCAGATGTGGGAAATCTGTCGGCTGCACCTCGGGGGGCTCTGAGCACCCCAGTGCACCCCCGGGATCGGTGGCACCGCGGTACCAAGGCTCCGTGGTGGGCTCGGCTCCGGCACTGCCGGGGGCTCTGAGATGGGAATGCTGCTCCATCCCCTTTGCTCGTGGGCTGGGGGAGCATTCCCGGCCTCCCCGGAGGTGGGACACCTGCAGACACGTGGATTACGAGGTGTTAGAAAGCAGCAGCTCCTGTCTTGCCGGAGGTGTCCCAAACCGCTCCCCGAGCTGCTCCCTGGGACGCGGGCGGCCGCTGGCTCTGCCCTCTGTGCTTTGTTGTGCTGAGGCTGCTCGTGGCTAAGGTTTCAGGGCTGCCGCTCGTGTTGCAGGGCAGGGCACGGGGCAGCTCCTGCTGCCAGCTCCTGCGGCCGCAGCCTGGGCTGGGCCGAGCCCCTCGGTGCCACAGCTGTGGGGACGGGACCGGGGGACACTTCGGGCTCCTCAGTGGAGATCCCAACCCCGAGGAGTTGAGGATGGCCCTGCCCTGCAGGGCTGACCACGGGTGGGTACTGACGGGTGTTCCCAGAGTGTTGGGATGCTCTGTGCCCCGTGTGGATCCTCACCCCGGTTCTCTTTGAACCCAGACCCCGATACAAAGACGTTCAGAGCTCTTGCCCTGACACTTGGGTCCCCTCATCCTCTGGCATGACAGCCAGGAGAAACTAAATGCCTTTAGATGGGGACTGGTTCTTTCCCTGCTTTTGCCTGTCCAGATGGGCTCCTTCTTGACAGAAACTTGGCTCTTGAAACCCCCAGGGCTGCTCCTGATGGCGCCGGGCAGGACAAGCTGTGATGGAGGAGGCAGCTCTGGGCTTTGCTGGGCATTAAATATTGATAGCGAAATGATGAAGGTGCTCCTGGAGCAGGGCTGACCCATTTAGACACCAAACTTCCTTGGAGCTGAGCTGCTTCTGCAGTGTGGCAGCGGCAGCGGAGAGTCCCCGGTGCTGCCCCTCCGTCCTGCTCCTCGTGGTCACCCAGGGGGTGGGCCCAGGTCCTTGTGCAGTGTCAGTCCTGCAGGGAGCCATAAAATCCTTCAGAAGGCTGGCAAAGCCCTCTGAGACCATCCAACCACTCCCTCAGCGCTGCCAAAGCCACGCTGAGCCGCATCCATGAGGTCTTTGAGCACTTCCAGGGATGTGCTCGAAACCTCTCCCTTCGGCTGTTGTGTGGGACTGTCCTGTGCAGGAGAAGCCTGAGCCATGTCCACTTCCAGCTCGAGTAGGACTTCAATTTGGGATTTAGGAGCTGGACTTCCATGATCCTTGTGGGCTCCTTCCAGCTCGGGATGTTTTATTCTTTTCCACGATTCTGAACTTTTCCTTACAGGCTGACTTGTGGGCTTGGAGCATCCTGGCTGCAGCTGGAGTGTGCTCAGAGGGGAGAAAAAGGACCTTGTTTCTGTTGCCTCTTCCCCCACCAAACGGAGCAGGGCCGTGTCCTGGAGACCTTGTGCTTTGCATTAGTTTCATTTTTGGCAGCTGAATAAAGCCGTGCCAATCCCGGAGAGCTGAGTGGTATTACCCAGGGAATTCAGCGCAGTGGAACAAAGCAAAGCCCTTTCAACCCTTGGCTGCCAGGTTTTGTGTCTGTGTTTTTCTGAACTCTGCCCAGGCAGCCCGTGGAAGGCAAACAACTTGTGGGTGCTGCTGAGGGGGCAAAATCTGGGGAGAATGAGATTTGCTTTCATTGCCGCAATGTCGCTGAACATTTGCTTTGCTGTCGGTGTCCTGCAAACCTGGATTCACCTCTCCTCTGGGGGGACAGCCCTGCCAGAGCCCCTCGTCCCGGGATGAGCCCTGTGTTGCCAGGGGAGCAGCTCCAGCCCATCCCTGGGTGTGAGGGGTGACGCTGCTGAGCCATCCCATGGCACAAATCTCAATTTCCCACCGTTTCCCCCTGGCAGGTCTCGGGCTCTCACCTGGAGGGGGGTGCGAGGGCTCTGGAGTCACCTTCCCTTCCCACCCTGGCAGTGAGAGGAAGGCTTGGAAAAGGCTATTTTTATCTCTGGAGTGAGGAGCCCTTTTCACCGCTCTCATCCTGCCAGGCTGTTTTTGTTGGAGGCTCCAGACAATGTTTTAAAAACATTCACTTTCAGCGAACTTCCTCCTGGGGGTTGGCGAATTTTATTTGGCCGGCACAGAGTCACCTTCCCGCTCCTTCGGCCGCTCCGTGAGACCCTTTGGGGGCTTTTATCTCTTGTCCCGTTGCTTTAAAACGCCTCTCGTGGGTCGGTGGGGAGCAGGACCTGCCCTGAGCAGTGCCAGGGCTGGGCTGTGCTTCGATTCCCTCTGGTTTGGGGGAGATGTGCTGAATTTCGGGCGATGCTTTGTCTGGGGCTCCTGTTCCGTCATTAATTCCCTCAGTTTCACGCTCGGGACGATGTTTACACGGGCACTGCTGAGAAAATCACACTATTTACATATCCCCATGCACATCCACGTACACAAACACCGCTCCGAGCCTGCAAAGCGCCGAGAAATCTCCTCCCTGCAGAAATTCTGCCAACGTTTCTGCAGCTGAAATGTTGTTCAGCCTCAGAGCGCTCGGGCTGAGCTGGAGGGAGTGTGGTCGGGGCTGTAGCTGGGGAGCTGCCAGACGTGGGGCTGTGCCCCTGTCCCTGTCCCTGCCGTGGGCAGCGATCCCTCACCTCCAGCAGCTCCGTGGGATAACCCGGGCGGGTTTTTGACTGGAGTGAAACGTGACGTGGGCAGCACGGAGCAATCCTCGCCAGGGGTAATTAACTCCTGTGCAATCGTCTCCTACACGCTGGAGAACACCTGGCTTGTTGCTACAGATTCGTTTTCTCCTTTCACGCTGAGCACATCCACCAAACTGCTCCGAGCTGCCCCAAAACAGCTTCCAAGCGCCCGGAGTTGTTGGCCCGCAGCCTTAATTAGCAGGGCAGCTCCTCATTAGCCTCGTCAATCATCTTCTGCCCTTCGCAGTTGTGGCCGGTGCTGGGAGGACCTGGGAGCTGCTGGGGACAGGCTTTGGGGACACTGCAGCCACCCTCCACCGCTGCTCCCACCAGCCTGGTGCTCCTGGCAGGATTAACGGGATTTCTCCTGGAATACCAGCACACAGGGTCCTGCCCAGGAGGACCCGAGAAGGGCTGTTTGGAGCCAAGAAGGCTCTGGCTGAGCCCTGCACACGTGTGCAGAAAATTCAGCTGTCAGACTCAAGGGCCGGGCAGCAGGAACTGGGATAAAAATGCCTCAGGCAGAAAATGAGCTTTATAGCGTTGGGCCAGCCTCAGATGAGGTGACAGATGCTTAATCAGCTTATTCCCCGTAAGTGTCTGCCTGCCTTCCCTCCCCTGCCCGGGGTGGGGCTCTGCCAGCAGCCTGGGGGTGCAGAGCCCCCATTCCCAGCAGGAATGCCCCTGGTGCATCCCTCCTTCAGGCTCTCAACTCCGTTCTCTGGTGGCACCTCGGTGGGAAGGTGTCCCCAAGGTGGGGCAGGGGATTGGGACCAGCTCTGGGGCTGGAGCTGGGCTCGATCCGGAGGGTTCCCGGGAGGGAACGGAGGTTGTGCCTCTCCCAGGGCTCGGCTGGGATCGGTGTCGGGGTGAGGGCCTGGCAGGGAGGGCTGTGGCTGCGGGGCCAAGCACACAAAGAGCCCTTCTTCTCCTCCCTGATCCGATTATTCCTTCCCCCATCTTAACGGAGGGCCCGGGAGCGAGGCAGGAAAAGCTCAGACAGCGCTGCCCGTGTTCCCCCCACCTTTTGGGGCAGGTGGGCAGTGCCCCCCGAGGGCTCGGGGACCCCGGTGGAGCTCCTGGCACGGGGCTGGCACGGCTCGGGGGTGCTGCTGGCTGCGCTCTGGCTCACTCCTGGCTGCACGTTTGGGGTTCTGCTCCTCGGCCCTTCCTGCTGGTCCGTGATGGGCCGGGCTGGTGCTGCTCTGCGCGGCCATCCCGGGAGCAGGACATCACCTGCCACCATCCCCCAGCTCTTGGGTCACCTCCCTGCTTGGCCTGAGGGCTGGTGCTGCCCCAAACAGCCACTTACAGTTGTTATCATGGTTATTTTTGCCATATCTGATGATTTTCTGGTTGGGGCACTCACTTTGCTCTCCTGGGGAAGCGTCTCGTGCTGGGGCACTGCAGAGCCCCCTCCTCCTTGTCCCTCGTGGTGCTCAAACCCAGCTTGGTCTTCTTCAGTGAAGCTGCAGGATGAGGGAGGGTCCTGGGGCACCTTCCAGGGAGCTGGGAGGATTTTTTTTGCTCTCTTTTTGTGTTTATCAGCACAGAGCTGAGCATGGAGCTGTTCACTCCGCTTCCCATCATCCCTGCTAATCCCAGCCATGTTCTCTTCCCTTTAGACGATCATGGAGCAGTTCAACCCCAGCCTCAGGAATTTCATTTCTATGGGGAAGACCTATGAAAAAGCCTTAGCAAGTAAGTGACGCTGCACTGGTTGGTGCTGGAATGCCAGGGGCTGCCAGGTTGGGGAGGTGGGGGGAAAGCTGGAAAACCTTTGGCTTTTGTTGAAAATCTTCGTGGTTTTGTTGAAAAGTTCTCTGTTTCCATGGGGAGGGAACTGGGAGGATGGCTCCTGGACCACGGTGGGGTGTGCAAGGCCGTGGATGTGGGAGGGATCCCGGGGGGAAAACGTTGGGAGGCAGCGGGATAACGGAACACATCTCCACACAGTTCATCTCTAAATGTTTGTTTAAAATATTGAGGATTGAGATTTTAAACTCTGTTTGAAGAGGTGCTACTGAAATGTTTAAATTGCCCAGAAGAACGAAGAGAAGGAAAAAGCCTCAAAGTCTTGATGGCAGCTCTTGATTGGGAATGCAGGATCCTATTGGGAGCCATTAGGGAGGTGTAGATTTAAGTGATCAAAAGGAAGCTGGGAATTGATTAAACCCCAAAATGGACTGTTTTGACTTAAACTGGCTTTGCCTGGGCCCTCCTCACTGGGTTTGGAGGAGGTTTAAGCCTTGCTCGACCCAGAGCCGTGTTTTTCCAGCGAGGGCTCTGCTCCCTTCAGAGCTGCACGTGTCTCCTGGATTTCATTTTTTAATAATCCCGGTGAAAAAGCCCGCGGGGGAAGAGTCTCTCATCACCTTCAGCCAGCGGGGGGGAAAACCACTTTGGTGCCTCGTGTTCTCAAGAGCCGGGCTCTGGGATCCGACCTTTGGGAAGCGTCGCTGCTCCCGCTCCCTGCCTGCAGCTCGTTTGCTTTCCCACAAGTCAAGCGAGGCTCGGGGGCTGTTTCCACGAGGATTCTTTCAGCCCTTCCCCCTGTTCCCGGGATTCTTTCAGCCCTTCCCCCTGTTCCCAGGTGCCGGCGCTGCCCCGGACGCCGCGTCCTGCCAGCGCTGGGCACTGGTTTGAACTGGGGTTTAATGGCTCACCCGGCCGTGACGGGGAAGTGCCCGTCCAGCCCGGCCCCTGCACAGGGGGCTGCGGACTCTGCTCCCCAGGGCAGGGCCACGGGGCACCCCCACAAGCAGCAGCAGCCGCTCCCAGCCATTCCCAGGGATGCCAGCGGAGCGGGGTTCATGATTTGGGGGTGCTTTTCCCCACTGGCTCCCTGCTGGTTCCCTCCTGGCAGCAGGGAAGGGAGCAGAGGCAGGGTCTGACAGAGGTTACCCTTGGGACTGTGTTTTTTATTTATTCTCCTGATAACTCAGCTGTGATTGCCTGGGAGGTGGATCTGTTCACCCCCATCCCACCAGCCGGGGCATTTGGGATAACCAGTGTGATCACCGGGCTTGTGTTTTTCCCACATCCCTGCTGTGAAAACGCTCTGGAGCCAAGGATCTTCCTGTAATTTTTAACTTGGCTCGGGTCATCCTTCCCCTCGGGTCCCCGGGCCGGGGGGCAGCTGGAGGAAGTGCCGAGCCCGGGAGCCAGAGCAGAGGCAGCGCTGGGAGGCTGGAGCTGGAGCTGGGGCTGTACAGCGCGTTCTGTGATTAGAGGAAACCCCCTGCTTATCTGATTAGAGTCAAGTGTGGAGCTGGAATGTCAACAAACAAGGCTGAACTGTAATGAAAGTCTGTGATATTCAATTATTGCGCAGTGATTTCTCGGAGCAGCGTTAGCAGCCTGATGCTCGCGCTGCAGCGAAAACCACCCCAGTCCTGCACGCACCTTTTTTAATCCTGAATTACCCTGTAATCTCCCTGCTCCAGCTTTCCTTGCTCACTTTTCCTCTGTTGTGTGCTCCCTCCCCGTGGGGCTAAGCCCTTTGGGGTAATAACCTATTTCAGTGTCTAGCATCTCCTCGGTGCCCCAGAAGTTCTAGCAGCCATGAAGGGGAGCATAACCTCCATTTTTTGGTGCTTTTTAGGCATGACATACGCAGCAAAAGGGTACTTCGATGCTCTGGTGAAGATGGGAGAGTTGGCCAGTGAAAGCCAAGGATCGAAAGAATTGGGTAAGTGCCCGGTTTGCTGCTAAATGGAGTTGCAGATTCCCAGCCCAGGGGTGAAGCAGATCTTTGGTGCTGCTGGGGAGAACAAGCTCAGTGTGGAGCTGATCTTGCCTTGTCTCAGTGGTGGAAGTGTCTCTGTAGTTGCTGTTAATGTAGTTTGGAAAACCCCCTGATACTCTCGCTGTCAGGGGTTTGGCTCGTGGTGGTTTTGGAAAGCAGCTCCGTGGTGGTTTTGTCTTCCTTTGCAGAGAAGCAGCAGATTTTGACCTGGGAGCTGGGGCTGGCAGCTGGAGGGGAAGGGGAGAGGGAGCAATCTGGGCAGGGGGCAGGTTGGCTGCACTGGGCAAGGGGCTGTGCTGGTGGAGGTCACCCTGTGAGCTGTGGGGCTGGGACTGTACCCCGGGTGCAGCAGCTCTGCCCTGCTGGAGCCTCCCTGTGCCGCTGCCAGGGACCTGTGTTTGCTCAGTCGATGGCCAACGTCACGAGCCGTGACGCTCGGTGCCTCCTTCCCCTTTCTCACACTCATTTCTGCACTGAATCCTTCAGGAGCTGCTTTCCCAGTCTCCCTGTTGCCCAGACGTGGCTCCCGTGTTCTCCCACCTCGAGCCAGAGGGTTCGAGGTGACCCTCCCGGCTCCCCCCGTGGTTTGAGGTGACTCTCCCAGCTCCCCTTGGGACTCTGCACTTTGCTGAGGCTCTCATGGAGTGAGATGGGCTTTGGTCTGGTGTCTGTGCAGTCCCGGGTGAACCCTTCCTCCTCCTCCTCCTCCTCCCCCCCGTCCCTCCCGCAGCTCTGGCTCAGCGGCGATGGCAAAGCGCTCATTAAAGCGTCTCTCCGGGGCAGGCAATTAACAGAGAGGCTGAGCTGAAACGGCTCTAAAGGCTGAAGGAGTCGGGGAGCAGCCCCTGGGCTCTGGGTTTGGTGTCAGACCCCGCTCCCCCCCAGCCCTGCTGCCGCCTCGGAATTGTGCTGGGAAAGCAGTAAGTGTCTATGGAAACCGAGTCGTGGATTAAAGCTGCCTGGAGCAATCTGCTTGTGTTTAATAAATAAAACAAAGAGCCCTGTGTGCGCCGCGAGGGCTGCGCAGAGACTGCGGGGAGCTGCCCTCCTGCAAGGGAGCTTTGGGGCAGGAGCTTGGGGACACCCCAGCCCTGCCCTTCTGCAAGGGACCTTTGGGGCAGGAGCTTGGGGACACCCCAGCCCTGCCCTCCTGCAAGGGAGCTTTGGGGCAGGAGCTTGGGGACACCCCACCCTGCCGGCTCTCCGGAGCAGCTCCAGGTTTGCTCGCACTTCACACCTGGATTTGGGGACTTCTGGCCCTGGTTCCTCACCAAAGGACGAGGGTTTGATGTCCTTCGTGCCCTCTCCCCATGCGTGGCTCGAGTATTTTGGGGTGTTAAATGTTTCCAAATCACTGCTC
Organism: Mohoua ochrocephala; assembly: GCA_013398855.1. Classification (NCBI taxonomy): domain Eukaryota; kingdom Metazoa; phylum Chordata; class Aves; order Passeriformes; family Acanthizidae; genus Mohoua; species Mohoua ochrocephala. The sequence continues at coordinate 42,931 of VZTA01012420.1, read as the reverse complement.
CTTCCCCTCTCGGGGTGGACACATCCCAGGGAGGCTCCTGGCGGCTCCGGCTGCTCCTCAGCCCCGTGCTCTGTTGATCCTGCTGATATTTGCTGTGGCAGCTGCTCCGAGCAGGAGAAAGTTGAGATAAAATTTCTGGCTGCAGCAGCTCAGTGGAGCTGATAACAGCTGGGACACAGCCCCCTCCCAGCAGATGTGTAAACAGGGGCTGAGAAATGTTCTGCGTCGGGGCTGTGCCCGCCAGAGGTGCAGCTTTTCCTGGGAACACCTTTCCCTTATCGCTCCCCATGCTGGGAATGCCGATAGCGCCGGAAAGGAGCTCTGGGTTGTTTCATAGGGTCACAGAATGGCTTGGGCTGGAAGGGACCTCAAAGCCCACCCAGTGCCACCCCTGCCATGGGTAGGGACACCTCCCACTGCCTCAGGGTGCTCCGAGCCCTGGCCAGCCTGGCCTTGGGAGGGGGAATTCGTTTTAGAACAGGAAACAGGAATTCTCTTAATTGCTGCCTCCATGAATGTTGTACCCCCCAGCTCCCTCCCCGAGTGGGATTTCCTTCCATGAGTTTATAGGGAAAACTGCTTCAAGATGTCAGCCAGGCCCGTGGGATGCTCTGGCCAGGATTGCAGCTCATGTTTCCAGCCTCCATGGACAAAAACCCCGAGATACTAATTTTTCCTCCAAAACCCTCTCTTTCCTGACCTGGGTGCTTTCCCCGTGTCCTTCCCGGGACAGGAGGCATCCCAGCCCTGGTGCTGCAGCTTTGTCCCGTGGAACACGGAGCCCTCTGGAGCACTGCTCTGGGCTCAGCTCCGGGCTGCCCACGGGGCTGCTTAGCACGGTGCATTTTTTCTGAATTCCCCATCAGATTTCAGGAGCCGTGCGTAGACGGGATAATCCCGCGTGGGAATGGAAAAGCGGCGAGAAGAACGATAATAACGCGCTCGAGCTGTAATCGGCTCTGGGGGGCTGAGTTTTCGGGTGCAAGTGTCTGCTGGGGCCTGTCTGAACCCCACTGCTGAGGTTTGGGGTGTGCAGGGTCGGGGCTTTGGGGTGTTCTTAACCCCGGTGAGGCTCTGAGCAGGTCCAGGGTGGAGCTGTCGTTGTCCTGGAGCAGCAGCAGGGTCGCTCTGCTCTGTGCAGTTCCCTGCTGGCCGGTCCCTGGCATTTGGGATCAGCTCTGTGCCCACAGGTCCTTGAGAGAGGCTCCTCGGGCTGTTCTTCACCCCCTCGGTGGTCGTGGCAGTGGCTTTAGGGCGGATGAGCTGGTGTGGGGAGCCTGTGTCTGACCAGGGAAGGTTTCTTGCTGGCTCAGTCCTGGAATGGTTTGTAGTCCCTTCCAGGAAGCTCCAGCCTCATGCACGAGTCCTCAGGTGACTTTGGCCCTTGTCCAGCTCCCGCTCAGGTCCCTTGGATGCTGCTCAAAATGTCGTTTCTCTTGTCCTTCTTGAAAACTAGGCCACGGCAAAGTCATGGAAAGGGGTTTTCTTCTCCTGCTGAGCGGAGCCGGAGACATTTCCCCCGGGGTGCTGGGGCCGAGCAGCACCTGCAGGAAACACCTCCAGGGCTGGAGGTGGATTTGGCTCAGCACTTGTTTCTGGAAGGTGCCTGGGATGAGTGAAGCTGCTCTGGGTGACACACAGGCTGTGAAAGGGCAGCACAGGCAGTAATTGCTCAGCCATTGTTGAGCTGAAAGGAGCCCCTGGCGAACGATGGCTTTTTATTTCCACAGTAAAATCGGAGGTGGCACCTTCACGGCTTGAATGGGAAGAGACTTTACAGCTCATCCAGTTCCACCCCTGCCACGGGCAGAGACACCTTCCCCCATCCCAGGGTGCTCCAAGCCCCATCCAGCCTGGCCTTGGGCACTTCCAGGGATGGGGCATCCCTGAGCTCAGGCTCTGCCCTGCAGCTCCAGGTCTGTCCCGGAGCTTTGTGCTGCGCAGGATCCTCCGGGAACAGGGATTAATCTGTTAATTGGATTTGTGGTTGTTTTGGGTCGGTGCTTCCTGCGGCAGCGGAGGTGCGGGTGTAGATCCCGCAGGTGCCGAAGGTCGGCGTGCAGCTCCGGGTGGCATCGGGGACAGCCGGACCTGGTGGTGGCTGTGCGGGGTTTGGGACCAACGGAGCTGCTGGTGTGCACTGGGAACCAGTCAGAGCAGTGCCCGGGCTGGCACAGAACTCCAGGGAATATCGCCCTGTGGTTTGTGGCGGAGCGTCCCTGCAGCAGCGAGGTCCCTCTGCTGTGGAGGTGAGCTCCCGGCTGGGAGCCGAGACCTTTCAGCCTGATCCTTTAAATTGGAGCTTCACAGGGCACTTAACACCTTGTGAGCGACAGCTTTGTGCTGGTGGGAGCGGCAGGAGTGGGCTTGCTGAGGGTGCAGAGATCCAGGCCAGTCCTCTCACAGCCTCAGGACGGGGCTGCTCCGCTGCCTCCATCCCTCCCACGAGGAGCAGGCGGCCAAGGCTCCTTCTCACCAACCTGTGTTTGCTGCGTGCTGGTGGAGGGTTGTAAATGAGCATCTGTGAGGACCATGTGGCCTGGCTGGGGCTCCCAACGTGTGGCAGATGTGTGGAACGTCTGGGTTTCACCTTCCCTGGTGGTGGTGACAACTTCCAGGATTCCCACCTGCTGTGTGCCCCGGCACTGTGCCCGGGAAGGATCCTGCAGGGGTGCTCCCTCCTTTTGGGGGGGATGGAGGGGTCCTGTGTGTGTCCATGGGCTGGTTTCTGCCGTCCATCAGCGTTGGGGGGAGAGCCTGGCAGGTTTGAGGAGGGGTTTTGGCGGGGTGTGTGGCCAGCTCTGGCTCCTGGAGGTGTTGGCTTCACCCCCGGAGCCGCCGGCGTGCCAGAGGGATCGGATCATGTGGGGCCAGGCCTGTGTGTTCTCCTGTGCTGATTAACCCAGTGCCACCAGTATAGCTCCTGCCAGAGCGCTTGGGCACTGGGGACTCACTGGTCTCTGTGTCCTGGTACCGATCCAGGACTGGCCCCCATCCAGGGGGAGCGTGGGGGGCACGGAATGTCCTGGTCTCTGAAAGTGTCGGTGGCAACTGCCCAGCCTGAGGGAGCCGCTTGCTGGGAGCTGGGGAACCCAAGCCAGGGTGCCTTGGGAAGCCTCTGCTTTTCCCTTCACCTGGTCTCTCAACAAACAAGTGAAAAACGCCTCGAGCTGTGCCAGGCGGGGCTGGAGCGGGGCTGGAGCAGCGCTGAGCCCGTAGCGCTGACGAGTCGCTGATGAATTATCAACACATCGCCCCAGTCCTCCGGGGCTGGCGGCAGCGAAACCGTTGTGGAGAGGAAAGAGATGAGTCAGCGAGGAGAAGCCGATTGTTTCCCCACACTCGGCTCCTGCCCCGCTCGAGGAGCTCCCCGGCTGCCGCAGGAGCCGCAGCCTCGGCCCAGTGAGGAATTGCTTCTCCCTGGCACAGCTGCTCTGTGCTGGGCCCATGAGCCTGGGTCGGATCGTGCTGGTGTGAGGGAAGAGCAAAAAACACTGCAGAAGTTTCCAGTGGAGTTGCTTAGGTTGGAAAAGCCCTGGGGATCACAGAGCCCAGCCGCTGACCGAGCCCACCATCAAACCGTGTCCCCAAGTGCCACCTCTACCCACACTTGGCTTTGCCTTAAATCAGACCTTCAGCTCCGAGGTGCTGTGTGAGCAGGGCTGCTGCTGGCTGCTTTTTGTGCCCAAGCCCTGACCCCGGGAGCTGGGGCAGCCACGATGCTGCTAGTGGGAGATGGTCCCCTGGCCACTGGCCACCATCTCCTGCTGCCCTTGCAGGACAGCCTGGGCTGCTCCAGCCCTGCACCAGCACCAGCACGTTCTGCCTCTGAGCAATCTGACTCCTTGATTAATGCACAGTTGGTATTTTTATTAAAAATGGCCCGTATCCTGTTTTAGAGGGGAGTCAAAAAACAACCCTGAGCCTCTGACAACTCCAAAGGAAACCCCTGAGAGTTGGGTTCCCACTGCTTCACCTTCTGGAGGGGCAGCTGGCTCCCGCGGTGCCAGCAGGGATGGGAGGGATGTGGAACAACCTGTTTGCCTGTTGTGGGCTGGGTGTGGAAGGGAAGGGCCCACAATAGCTCCTATAGTTTTTCTCCCAGAACGATACTGTGAGTCAGCCGCAAACAGCAGCTCCTCCTCCCCGTGTGCTCGGCAGCCTGCCGGGAGGGGAGAGACCCGGGCTCTGCCTCCTGCCCTTCCCCGGCTCTGTTTGTACCTCTGGGTGTGGGTGAGATGCTTCACCCGGGGGTTCTTCACCTGCAGGATGTGTGTTTTGGCAGCTCGGTGCAGCTCACGCGGTGACCTGAGCCGCTGTCCCGCTGCACGGTGGGAGTTCAGGTGTTTAACTCGCAAATCCCTCTGGCAGCTGATGAGAAACGCCCCTGGTGTGGGCGGCCGTGCTGCTGCCAGGGTGTGTGCCCTGTGCCATGGTCCCAGCCCTGCCACCGAGCTCCCTGTGCCCTGTGCTTCGGTCCCAGCCCTGCCACCGAGCTCTGTGTGCCCTGTGCCATGGTCCCAGCCCTGCCACCGAGCTCCCTGTGCCCTGTGCCATGGTCCCAGCCCTGCCACCGAGCTCCCTGTGCCCTGTGCCATGGTCCCAGCCCTGCCACCGAGCTCTGTGTGCCCTGTGCCATGGTCCCAGCCCTGCCACCGAGCTCTGTGTGCCCTGTGCTTCGGTCCCAGCCCTGCCACCGAGCTCTGTGTGCCCTGTGCCATGGTCCCAGCCCTGCCACCGAGCTCCCTGTGCCCTGTGCCACGGTCCCAGCCCTGCCACCGAGCTCCCTGTGCCCTGTGCTTCGGTCCCAGCCCTGCCACTGAGCTCCCTGTGCCGCGGTCCCAGCCCTGCCACCGAGCTCCCTGTGCCCTGTGCTTCGGTCCCAGCCCTGCCACCGAGCTCCCTTGGGCTCGTGGTGCTGGGCTGAGCACGGGGGCACAGCACTGTCCCCTCACCAGTGTCCCCTCACACAGCGAGGCTGTGCTGGGGGAAAGGCTCCGTGCGCTGCTGGCTTTGATGTGGGGCTGGAACGCCCCGATAGGAGCTGAGGGGGTGGTGGTGGAGGAGAAAGTCGAACCCAGAGATGGATATCAGTGCTGAGAGACGCTCCACGAGCCGCCCCGGCTGCTGGGAACGGGCCAGTTCCCTGGGAGAGGAATGTGGGAGAGGGGCAGAGCCCTCTTGTCCCAGCGCAGGGGTACCCAGGGCTGGGTTTGGGGGTGTGGATGTTATTCCTGGGTGCCCCAGTCCCCGCTCTGGGGTGGGTCAGCAGCTCGGGGATGGTGGCCAGAGCCCCAGGCCGGCGCTCCAGGGATTTCCACTCCAGCCAGACAGGAAGGGAGAGGGACAGGGGGTGGTGCAAGCTTTGGGAATAACGAGAAAGCCACCCTTGCATTGATGCCCCCTGACAAAGCCGCCTCGGGGAGACCTCGGGGCCTCCTTGCAGTGGGAATTCGGGCACTTCCCACCACTGAGCTGTCACAGCCCAAGCTGCAGCGATTTCCTGGCGCTCCCGTGGTGCTGACCCCTTGCCTGGTGTGGCACTGCAGATGTGTGTGGCGGCCGGCTGGGAGCGTTCCCCGTGGCTCAGCACCCGGAGAACCGGCTGGAAAAGGCACGGCCGGCTCGGTGGAAATCTCGGCACGTGGTTTCCTCGTGGAGCTGCAGCTTTGCCATCTGGTCACCTCTCTCTTTGTGGGGGTGCTCTGGGCATCGCTGCTCTCTCAGGGGGCACGGAGGGACCCTGGCAGGGTGGCCCTGCCAGCAGCCAGTGCCACAGCCGGTTCTGTCGCGGCGGCAGAGGGGCCGGTGCCTGCCCAGGGGCCGGATTTTAATGTTTGCAGAAGGGTTTGAGACACAGTGTATGGTGCAAAGTACAAATCGCTCCAGCCAGGAGGGCAAAGAAATGTTGAGGCAGGTTGTTCCTGGTCAGCTGGGGGCGTTGACACTCGGCTGGCGCGTGGTCCGTGTGCCCAGGGACGTGGGGGGACACGGGGGGACGGGCTGGGGCTGGGGCTGGGGCTGGCCCAGTGTGCACCAGCTGTGCTGAGTGAGGGTCCCACTTGTTCCCTCGGCCCGGTGAGATGCCGGCTCTCATCTGCAAACAGCTCCACAGAGGTTGGGAGCCTCTTGGGAAGCTGCAACCTGCCGTGCTGCAAGGAAAAGCTTCCAAGCTCAGCCCTGAAAAGAGCTGACACAGCTGGGCTGGCCCCAAGGCTCGCTCTGATCCAGGACAGGGCTCTTGGTGCTGGCTCCGTTCCTGAAAGATGCTCCCGTGTGTGTGTCTGGCTCCAGCCACGCTGGGGCTTGTGCAGAGCCAGGACACGGCCCTTCCTCCCGGAACAGCCCTGGCTGCGGGGCTGCAGTCCTGCGCTGGGAGAGAAAAATTAAAGGAAGTGGCAGAACAGAGCTGGGATTCCTTGGCTGCGCTGGGGCTCCCTTGGGCCTGGCTCTGCCCTTGCTGCCCATCCCTGGCTCAGCCCCTGTGGCCAAACAGCTCCGGTGGTTTTGAGGCAAGCGCCACCCCAGGGCTCAGCCCCGTGCCCTGTGACCTGCACGGAGCGCCAGGGCTGTGTCTGTCCCTGTGCTGGGCCTGGGGAACGAGGGCTGCCCCTGCTGCTGGGGTCCTGCTCCTGCTCGTCCTTGCTCCCCTTCCTGCTGCACAAGGTTTCCCTGTTTGTCCAGCGTCTCATTGTCTCGCTGCAGCTCCCCAAAGGTGGGCACGGGGGGTACTCCAGGAGCCCCCTGGGTCTGGCAGGGGACCCCTCCTCGCCAGCAGGGTGCTGCCTGCCCCAGCCCCTGGATGTCCCCTGAGCTCGGTGCCTCAAACCCCTCCCTGTGTCTTGTCTCTGCAGGGGACGTGCTGTTCCAGATGGCAGAGGTGCACAGGCAGATCCAGAACCAGCTGGAGGAGATGGTGAGTGCCCAGCCCGGCATGCCGGGGTCTCTGTCGGTACAAAATGCTTTTCCGTGCCTTGTCCAGACAACACCGGCCCCTCTGACATGGATTTGCTGAGCTCCAAAGGGTCTGCATCGCTTGGGCATCCTCCTCTGCCCTGCTGGGCCCTCTCTGGGTCTGTGCCTCGCTGCTCTCAGCCTGTGCAGCCGTGCTCCGGTGCCATCCCCGGTGCCATCCCCGGTGCCATCCCCGGTGCCATCTGCTGCTCCCCAGGCAGGCTCTGCCAGCCCTCCACAAGCGCCGTGTGTTCTCTTTCTCCCCGCAGCTCAAGTCCTTCCACAACGAGCTCCTGACGCAGCTGGAGCAGAAGGTGGAGCTGGACTCCCGGTACCTGAGTGTGAGTTCTGTGTGTGTGTGAGTGTGGCACAGCCCTGGCCTCGGGTGTCCCTGGGTGTCCCCCACCACCTGCTCCCTGCTCGGGGACGTCGTGTCCTGCCACAGCTCCCGCCCCTGGTTACAGATGGGTCCCCGGTGTCACACACACGTGTCCCCACGCATGGGACAGCGTTGTCCCCTGATTGCTCTCTGGGCCTTGGGGATCCCCCTTCTCCAGGGGGGCTCTGCTCGTTTCTGTCACCCCTCGGCAGCCGGAGCTGCGGCCGAGGCTCAGAGCTTCCTCCTGTCGCATCCAGGCTGCGCTGAAGAAATACCAGACGGAGCAGAGGAGCAAGGGGGACTCCCTCGACAAGTGCCAGGCAGAGCTGAAGAAACTTCGCAAGAAGAGCCAGGGCAGCAAGAACCCGCAGAAGTACTCGGACAAGGAGCTGCAGGTAGGGCCCGGGGCTGGGGACACGAGCGGGCGGTCGGTGCCGCCCGGTGGGGGCGGCGGGGCCGCGGCAAACACCTGGATGAGGGTTTGGTGCTCTCTGTAGAGGAAGGGGTGCCGGTGGGATGCAGGAGCTGTGGATGGCAGGGGGTGGCAGCCAGTGGTGGGGATGGGCTTTTCTCGTGGCCACGCCGCAGAGCGGGGCTGGAGCTGCCCGCTCTGACCCCGCTCCATCCGCCTCTCCCGCTGCCTTTCCCCTTTGCCTTCGTGACTGACCCCAATGGATCACTAATTCCTGCCGTGCCCGATCCATCGTCCCCGGGAGGGTGTTCTCGTGTGTGTTTTCTGTGCCTGTGCCCCTTCCCCCGCCCGTGGGGGCGGCGCCGGGGGCGGCTGCGGTGAATCACCGCGGTGTGATGCGTGTGGGCACCGCGCTCGGGGGCCGGGGTCCCTCCGGGGGCTGCGCCGAGGGGTGGGCACGGGGGGGACTCAGAACTCCCCACAAAGGGGGAGGCGGGGTTGGGTCTCACTGAGGAGCATCCAGGGCATGTCCTTGCAGTGCCAAGGGGCTGTGGCACTCAGGTCCCCCATGGATCCCACTCGGGTCCCCCATGGATCCCACTCGGGTTCCAGGTGGATCTCACTCAGGTCCCCAGTGGATCCCACTCGGGTCCCCCGTGGATCCCACTTGGGTCCCCCGTGGATCCCACTCAGATCCCCGTGGATCCCACTCGGATCCCCCATGGACCCACAGCAGGAGTTTGTGTCCTCCTCACTTGGCAAACTTCACTCTGAGCTTTGCCCCGAGCGTGGCTGATCCAGGCAAACTTCCAGGGATGACTGAGGCACCAACACGCCCTGGCTGAGGGTCGAGGGCTGCTGCCACGGAACGATGGAGGCACAAGTGGTGCTTGGAAAGGGGAAGATGAGTTCCTGAAGCCAGGAATTAGTCTTGCCTCCAGGGCAGGGGGGTGTGTGTTGTATTGGGACCAGGCTCTGTTTCTTCATGTGTCAGAGATCTGTGTCTGCTGAAGGAGATCTGGACGCTGGTGATGCTTCGCTTGTGGGGGTGAATTTAATGGCATTTAGTGGCATTCAGTCGCCAGCAGAGAGTTCCAGTGAGGTTTGTGCTGGGGAAGCGAAATCCTTCATTGCACTGCAGTTCGGGAAGTGGTGCTGTGGGTCAGGACAAGCACTGACAGAGCAGAATGCAGCCACTGCCATCGCTGTGGCTCGGCCTGTGGGTCCTGCGTGGAGCCAGAGCTCTGGGAGGTGCCGAGGTGGCACAGCCGGAGCGGGGCCGGGAGGTGCCAGAGCGGGGCTGGAAGGTGCCGGAGTGGGGCTGGAAGGTGCCAGAGCGGGGCTGGAAGGTGCCAGAGCAGGGCTGGAAAGTGCCAGAGCAGGGCCAGGAGGTGCCAGAGCGGGGCTGGAAGGTGCCGGAGTGGGGCTGGAAGGTGCCAGAGCGGGGCTGGGAGGTGCCAGAGCGGGGCTGGAAGGTGCCAGAGCAGGGCTGGAAGGTGCCAGAGCGGGGCTGGAAGGTGCCAGAGCGGGGCTGGAAGGTGCCAGAGCGGGGCTGGGAGGTGCCAGAGCGGGGCTGGAAGGTGCCAGAGCGGGGCTGGAAGGTACCAGAGCAGGGCTGGAAGGTGCCAGCACACCCTCCTCCGTGTCCAGCTCGCCGTGGTGGGGGCTCTGCTCTGGAGCTGAGCAGCTGAAACCACTTCTGAGCGTGGCGTCTCCACAAGTCCCGGCTTTGAAATTCCTGCTGAGCGAGAAAAGCCCTGTCAGGCCCCGAGCCCAGCGTGGGGGGACACGGGGATCAAACCTCTGTTCCCCCCCACCTACGAGAGCTGCTGACAGGGACAACAGAAGGGAATCGCTGCCAGAGCCAGCCCTGTCCTGCCAAACCCCGGGGCGGGGATCCCCATCCCACACCGAGCAGGAGGAGGAGGAGGGAATCCATCCCAGGGAGGGCTGAGCCGCCCGCTGTGATGTGGCGGGGCTGGGGCTGCCCTGTTAGCACAGCTCTCGGGGCAGGGAAACAGGATCAGACGCTCATTCCCTTTAATCTTTCTGCAGTAAGTATTTAGGAAGTGCTTATCTCCGAAAAAGCCTTCTGATGGCTTTTGAGCTTACAGAGCTATGAGACCCTTTCCCACTCGGAAAATGCCGTGGTTCCGTGGCTGCTCTGCTGCTCTCGGCGGGGGTTTGCTTTGCCTTAGATCTGAGCACAAAGTTAAAATTGCTGAATGCAGCCGAGAGGGCAGTTCCCCTCTCTTCTCTGCTGACTGCAGAGCTGGTGTTTCCTCAGCACAAAAAGAGTGTTCGGGGCCACCCTCGACACTGCTTTCACCTCTGCCTGGGCACCAGAGAGTGGGGGGATTGCAGCAAGTGGGGTCCAGCCTGGAGGTGTGTGGGTGTTGGTGCTGGCCTGAGGAGAGAGCCTTGTTTGGGGCTTTGGGGAGCTGGAACTGGGCTCTGGGGATCTGAAACTGGGCTCTGGGGAGCTGAAACTGGGCTTTGAGGAGCTGAAAGCAGGTTAGAGTGGATCAGGAGCATCTACAGAGCTTTGTGGGGCTTTGCTTTTCTCAGCCCGGGTAAAGCAGAGCAGCCTGGTTTGCTGAGCTGGCCCAAAGCCACCCCTGTGGCCGCTTGCCAAACCCCTGGTGGTCTCCTCGGAGCTGCTCGAGCACCTGGGGATGGTTTTGGGATGCTGACGGCTGCACCAGGCCGGTGCCTGGGGACCACAGACCCATCAGCCAGGGCTGGCTGGAGTCTCCTAATGGGCTGTGGCTGGTTCCTTCTCTCCCCGTGGGAGAAGCTGCTGTTGGTGGAAGTGTCACCTCCTTCGAGGCAGCAATAACATCTTGCTCTTCTGAAGGCTGATCCCTGTGAAGCTGCTGGAGCAGCCGCCAGCCAGGAGTCTGATGCTCTGTCATCATCTTCCTTCATATTTAATGCTCCAGGAAGCAGAGCTGCTCCTTTCTGCCTCTTCACCACTTGTGGAGTGACCACATCTTGTCATCACCTGCCAGTGAGATGGGTGGGTGAGACACGTGGTGGCAGCAGCAGGACTGTCCTGCAGGGACCTCCAGCTTTATGTAACATTTGTCAAAGTGAGAGCAGGTTTGGGGCCATCCAGGCTTTGGTTTTGGCACAGGACAGCCCTTGTCTGGGCAGGGGCATCAGCAAGGCTGCGTCTCCACACTCTGCTAAATCAATCAGAGATTGTACAGCAGCCCAAACACCTCACCTCTTACTCTTCAACTCAGATGTCCCCCCTTTATAAAGCAGGAATAAATACTGGAGTTCAGCAGGGACTGCGCGCAGCAATGGCTGGGGAGCAGCAGCTTTGGAGCGGGGGGCTGAGGGGGTGTGATGCTCACAGCCTCTTGCAGGAGGCTTCTCCTGAGCTGCAGCAGCCCCTCATTGCGTGCAGAGAGCCAGTCCAGGGGTGTCTGCCAGCCCCACGTCACCCTGCCAGGCTGCTGTCTCGTGCTGGTTCCGTGGCGTTCCCCAGACGAGGACGAGCGCTGCAGCATTCCGTGGGGCTGAGGGGTTAAAACACCTCGTGGTTCGCAGCCCAGACCACTCACGGAGCCCCAAACCAGCTCCATCGGTGATTTCCCAGCTCCCAAGCCCTGTCTGCTGCGGCCAGGAGCGATGCTGCGGTTGGGGGTTGGTGCTGCTGAATGTCACGTTAAGCCAGGCTTGTATTCCTTATGAATCAGTCCCGAGCTGCTGTTCCACACGAGGAGTGAGGGCTGAGAGCCGCCTGCCTCACATGGCTCATCCTCCTCGTGGAGTGACTGAGATGGGGCTTGACCTGTGTTGAACAAACCGATTCCATTCACTTCACATCTCTGATGAAGAAGAATGAAAACAATATTAAGATTAAACAATCACCGAGGAAGCTCAAGTGCTGTAATTTCATTAAAGGCTGGTTGTGATCAGGCCGTGAAATCAAGGTCATGATGGGTTTGGGACCTGGATTGAATCAGCAGCTCGGCAATGAAGTTATGTTGGTTCAAAGTATTTATCAAATCATATTAGCGCTGGGAGCAATTGGATTTCTGCATCGGGCTGAGCCAAAACTGGCTGTAATTCAGCCTAAATAGCAGTGCTGGGGCTGGGTGTCTGTCCTGAAAGGCTGTGCCTGACCCAGGGGACGGTGGGTGACCCTGGGTGGGCAGTGGGGGCCGAGCTCGGCCTCTGCCCACAGCTACCCCCGCTCCCATGGGAATGTTCTAAGCATTAAATACCCCTGTGCCAAATAACCTGGGGGGTTTTATGAACTTTTGTCATTGAAACCTCATTTGGATATTCCCATCAGGAGAAATAATTTTAGGTGTAGGTCAGGAAGCTCCAAAAGACAATGGAGTTTGCACAAACCAGGTTACGAGGTTTGTGTGAAAGTCAAACGGGGAAGGACTCAAAGCTCAGCAGCTCCAGGTGACTCTCTCCAGCTTTGGCTGGGATTTAGGCTGAGGGAGGACGTGTGCCCAAAGCCAGCAAGAGGAGAAAAGCCCCTTCCAGCATCTAAAGAGGCTCCAAGAGAGCTGGAGAGGGACTTGGGACAAGGCCTGGAGTGAGAGGACGGGGTGGAATGGCTTCCCACTGCCAGAGGGCAGGGTTAGATGGGATACTGGGGAGAAATTCTCCCCTGTGAGGGGGTGATGCCCTGGCACAGCGTGCCCAGAGATGCTCCTGGCTCCCTGGAAGCGTTCCCTGGAAGTGCCTGTGCAGCTCAGGAGCGTTTGGGGACCAACGCTGTGCCCTGAGCTGCTGATCCGGGGTGTTCCCGTACCGAGGGAACGCTTCAGGCAGGAGAAGGTGAAGCTCCCGCAGAGCCGGCTGGAGCCAGCGCTCCCCTGCTGCTTGGCTCTCTGAGTTTTATGTAACATCACACGTGAGCGTGGCTGGGGCCGGGCAGCAGCGGGGCAGGGCTGCGGCTGCTGCAGATGTGACCGTAACGAGGGGAGACAGCCCTTCCCGGGGGAGGGAGGCAGCCCCGCGTCCCCGGAGCGCGCGGGCTCTTGGGGTTGGCTCCCCAGGATCCGCTCTGCGCTCTCTGTCACCTTGGATCACCATCAGCAGCCGTGGCCCGGCGTCCCCACGGAGCTTTGGCCGCGGCCGGAGCGGGGGAGGCTGGTGGGCAGCGCAGCAGGGGCCAGGGGATGATGCTGTTCCCTTCTCCCGGCTGGGGATGCTGGTGCTGCGCAGGGCAGGGCGAGGTTGTGCCCTCCCTGGGGAAGGTGCAGGGTTCTGCTGTGCCCGTGTGGTTCCAGGGGGGCTCCCGTGGCTTTGCAGGGTCCGTGTCCCTGCAGAAGGCCAGGGAAATGTGTTTGGGCTCCCGTGGTGACCAGCGGCGGCCGTTCCTTGCTGTGGGGCTGGTGCTTTATGTGCCATATTACAGGAGAGGCTGGGTCAGGGCTCATCCCGAGCTCTGCTCTCCTTCCCGGCTGTGGAAGAGCCTCTGATACCCCTGGGCTCGGATCCGGCATTGCTGTGCCTGGCTGGACACACAACCCACCTCCCTCCTTCTGTGCCACGCTCGGGTCGTGCATGGGGGCTGCAGGAGCCAGGAGGGGACAGTGCCTCCCCCGAGGCTGCTCCAGGGCCTGCCAGCTGCCTCGCAAGGAGCTGGGAAGGAGGAAAAGCTGTCAGGGCCGAGGATCCCCGGCTGTTTGTTCTGCTCGTTTTGCCTCTGTGCTGCGGTGGGGTTTCAGCAGGTTTGCCTTGAGTCTGTTCCCCGGCTCAGACGCTCTTCCCCTGCTAATCAGCCTAACTTCTTTTTGATTTTATCCCATTACTTTCTAGCTGTTCTCCCTCGTGGTTCCCTAAACAAATCCTCCCTTCTCTCCGTGTTTACTCCTTCCAGGTATTTCAGCCTGCTGCATTGATCCAGCACAGTCCTCTCTCTTCCCTGACCTTTCCTTTGTCTTTTCTCACTGCTCTGTGCTGCTGCTCCTGACCAGTCCGTCCTTGGGACGAGAGCTGGAGCTGGTGCGGTGGCACAGCCCCTGCCTGCTCTGCATCCCTGCTGCTGCTGGATGGAAGGTGCCAGCCCCGTGCTCCCCTTGCCTTTCCAGCCCCAAAACTCATGGTTGTGGTGTGCTGGAGACCCCGAGGCAGCTCCTGCTGCTGGGGGTGCCCTCTTGTCCCTGGGGCCGGTCCTTTGCTCGGCCTGGTCGGTGCCAAGCACACCGAGAAGGATCCGTAGCGATGATTTCTGTGGTGGAGCTCAGCATCGCCCTTGGCTTGTGTTCGCTGCGTTTGCACGTTCCTGGCTGGGAGGGAAGGTCTGAACTCATTTCCCAGCGAGGCTGTGCTTATCAAAGGCTCGGCTGGAGCTCAGTGCTGCTCCACCTGCGCTGACAGCAGCGTGTGCTCCGCACAACTCGGGGCTTGACATTTCTCAGCTGCTCTTTGATCTCCACCCCCCCTCCCCGAGCCGTCACCGCGGTGTTGGGGAGGTGGCAGGGCTGCGTGCCCTGGCTTTCTGTGCGGGACGACAGCGGCTGCTCGAGCTGGGACTTGGCAGCCGCTCGTTCCCTTTTCATCCGCTCGTGCTCCCGATTCTCCGTCTGACCCGCGGGGGTGGCTCGGTTTGGCTTTGCCGTGGGGACTGCCCGGCGCGGCTCCAGCGCCGCTCGTGTGCCCGGTGCTTGGGGGGGGTCCCTGGCTGAGCCCCCGCGGCCGGGGCGCCCCAGGAGTGGGCAGGAGCCCCGGCTCTGCCAGCCCGGCCCCGCGGCAGCATCTTGTGCCAAAGCCTCTGCCCGGCGCCGCCACGTGCTGACACTGCTAATTAGGTCAGCGGCTCCCGGTGAATTGGAAGTGGATGCGGGAGGCGGGGGGGGGGGCACGGGGGAGTTATTTGAGGCCTCTCCAACCTAGAAACCCAGAAAAGATTTTTCTGGAGCTGTTGGGTGGCTCTGGTGCGTTGCTCTGGCTCTGGGCACGACCACCGCCCTGGCTGCCTCCCTGCCCGCTCGGGTCACAAACGGGGTTTCTTTTTCCCCCTTTGAACGGGGAGTTTCATTTAGATGATTCTGAAAATGTGAATTTGAAGCTGACAGCCTCGATCAAGGTCTCAATTTACAGTGTGGTGCTGGAGTGGTTCGTGCTTGGCAGTGGGGTCGTGGGGAGGCTGCTGAGCCCGAGCACACGGAGCCTGGCAGGGAGGCACCTTCCCCCGGCCCTTACGGGGGATAAGGTCATGCCAAGAAGGGTGTTTGGCCGTGGTTCAGAGTGTGGGGCGGCTGAGATTTCCCCCATTCCTGGGGAATGGGGACGTGAGCAGTAGCCCTGAGGTCCTGGTGGCCCCCTGGCTGCAGGGGAAGCCTCACTCTAAGGCAGAGCTTCTCCTTGGAGTGCAGTCCCGAGATCTTACACTGTGCTTTGTGTGTTACTTTTCCCCCGTGCATCTGGCATATTTAACAGGCTTTTTATTTAAATTTGCCTTTCTGGGCGTTCTCTGAAAGCCCACTGTCATTCTGAGCAAACCCAAACTGAAAACCACCTCGTGAACAAGGAGTGTCGCTCGCCATTTTGCGATGGAACAACGTGTAAAACCGAGGCTCTGGATAAATCAATGGCACACGGAGCATATTTACATAAAGTATATAAAGCTCTGAGTACTAAGTTTAGAGCGTGGGCTCTGCGCTCGCGGAGCGGCGTGTTCCGACTGGCTGAGACAAGCCTTTCCTCAGCGCAGGAATTAGCAGGAGCCTTGCAAAACCAGCCCGAGAGCTGGGGTGTAAATAAGGCTCGTACCTGCGTATTTAAATCCTGGTGAAAGCCGGAGCTCTCACGTTGCTAAGATCAGGGTTTCTCCCTGTGCCGTGGTGTGTCTGGGCTGGAGCCGCGCCCGCCCGCCGTGCCGGGGCACGGCACCGCCTGACCCGGGGGTGCTGATCCTGCAGGGAATCGCGGCGGGATGGGCCTCGTGCCGCTGAACCAAATTAGCTGGAGGTGAGCTCTTTTCGCTCCTCACCTTCTCGTTCTCGGTGGCCCAGTTAATAAATTAAGCAGGATGAGTTTTGGGGATCGGGGTCTGCGTGTGCTCCCGCGCTCCTGCTATTTCAGGTGCTCTCGGGGTTGTGCTTTCCTTCCAGAAATGGGGCTCTGCAGGAGGGGGAGCCCTCCTGCCCCTTCCCCTGGGATAGAAACTTGTGGAGCTGCGTGGGCAGCGGGGCTCGGTCCATGCCGGGCGTAGCAGGGCTGTGCCGGAGGGCCGGGGGCTCTCCAGGCTGGCACTGGGGCATCCATCCCCCAGCTCCCATCACCGCTGCCGGGCTGGCGCCTCTGGGCTCTGTCCCTGTGCTGTTCCCAGGCTAATAATACCCGGGAGGAGGCGGCGTGCTGCCGTCCTGAGCCCGCTGCGGGAGCGCTGCCTCCCCGAGCGCATCCTCCTGCGGCCGCCTGCATCGCTCCTCGGGGGCTTCGTGTGCCCGGGCTGCTGCTGCCGCTTCTTCCCGCACAGCGCCGGCCCCAGCCCGGCTGCTGCCCGGCTTTCCAAGCGCCGTGCCCCGAATCTTTGCTTCGGGGTGATGCCAAACCCTCCGTCACTTCCACTTCTGTGCCCGGTGGCATCAGCTCGGTTCCCTTCGCTTGCTTCTCTTCCTGACCACGGGTGTTTGCACTGGATTTTCTCATTCTGGAGGAGGAAATTCTCCTTGAGGCAGGGTTGTTGGTTGCAAACTGGGTTTTCCATCCATTTCTCACTGACCCCCTTTCCCTCACTCAGGCTGGTGCGTGTGGGGAGACCCAAAACCCGCTGGCTCCAGCACGAGCCCTGCACGGGGTTTGCTCTCAGGGGGTGCTTGGAGCAGGGTGGGAGCCAGGAGCAGGTCCAGCCCCAAAATAATCCCCCTTTGAAGTCTGGGATGTCACTGAATCTTGCTACTTTTGTTGGTTTGCTCCATTTTATGTGTCTGCTAATAAATATTGTAGCATGCTAAAAATAACCGATAACCGTGAAGAAGCAGCAAAGCTGCTTTGGGCTCTGAATTTCCAGTTTCATTCCCATCTCAGAGAAGCTTGGGCTGCCTGAAGCGGGTCCAGCCCTGCCTGGGCTGGGGGTGCTGTGGCTTTCCAGCATTGTGGTCCCAGGGAAGAGATGGTGGCAGGGAGGTGTCGCGGTGCAGGACAGCGATGGGTGAGGGATGCTGCTCTCAGAGCTGCTCTCCTGGTGCAGGTGGAAGCTGGGAGCATCCAAAGGGATGGAGGGAGGAGGAAGTGGCCGGGTCGGAGAGCTGGGGACACCTTGTGTGTTCTGTGTTTAGAGATGCTGGTGCTGTCCTGTGGTCCCTGGAGCCCCCTGTGCCACCTTCCCATCACACGGGGCAAAGGTTCCCCCAGCCCAGCCCAGCCCAGCCCAGCCCAGCCCGGGTGCTGCTGCTGTGCCAGCTGTGGTGCTGGCAGAGCCCAGCATGGCACAGCCCTGCTGGCACCCGTCGGCAGAGCAGGAGCCAGCAGAGGAGCCTGTGGCTGCTGGCACTGGCAGGGCCGGTGTCTGCCAGTCCGGGGTGTGGCACCGGGGAACAGCCAGGGGGTCCTGTGCCGGTGTGTGGCACTGCCCTGGCGGCATCTCTGCGTCCCCTGTGGTAAATATGGTCTGAAGGCTCTGCCGGTAGTTTTGGAGGCGCTGGTGGCTGTGTTGGAGGGGTCCATCCCGCCGCAGCCCCCCCTTCCCGGCAGGGCAGGGATCGGCACGGCCCGGGCAGCAGGGGAGGGGCCGGAGGCGTTCAGCCTGGGCCGGGACGCTGGCAGGGACGAGCCGGGGGCTGCGGGGGCTGCTG
>VZTA01012420.1:13108-25277 GCA_013398855.1 Mohoua ochrocephala | reverse complement strand
GGGGTCCCCCCGCCCGCGCCGCCCGCCCCTCTCCGCGCCCTGCCCCGCGCTCGGTGGGCAGCGCTGCCGGCAGCCCCCTCCCTGCTCCTCTCCCCGTTCCAGTACATCGAAGCCATCAGCAACAAGCAAGGGGAGCTGGAAAACTACGTCTCCGATGGCTACAAGACGGCTCTGACGGAAGAGAGGAGACGGTTCTGCTTCCTGGTGGAGAAACAGTGCGCGGTGGCCAAGAGCGCCATCACCTACCACGCCAAGGTGAGTCGGACCCGCCGGAGCCGGTGCTGGCTGCCCCATCGCTGGGTGGGTGCTCCCGGCTCAAGCTGCATCCCACAGAACAGACTGATATCCCAAAAGCCACGGCCGGTGCAGCCCCCCGGGGGACCGAGGGGGTGATGGACCAGCGGGTGACCCCGGGGAAGATGCCCCAGCCAGGAGCAGCTGCTCCAAATCCCTCCTGCCCGTGGCACCTCCACATCCCTCCTGCCCGTGGCTGCCCACATGTCCCGGAGCAGGGCTGGAGCTGCCCCTGCCCGCCTGGGGAGCGGCAGCACCCGCATGGCTCTGGAGCAGAATCCGTCCAGACGAGGGCTGGGAGCGCCGGTGCCGCTCACGCAGCCTCGTGCTCCCGTTCTGGTTGTTCCCCACCACCGCCCTCCGTGGCTCACAGCAGCCATCTGTCACCGCCGCGCTTGGCACCGGAGCAGCAGAGGGAGTTGGGATTAGTCAGCTCTGTCCTGGCGCATCCACGGGATGGATCCACGCTCGGCTTGGCGAGCGTAGTGCAGGAGGGGAAAAATACCCCCCGGGGCTGGCGGTCAGCGGGAAGGAACCAAAAACTCGCTGCAGCAGCACACAGGGGGATTTTGCAGAAGGGACTTCGCAGGTGGCTTGTCCAGAGCGTGGTGGGTGTCCTGCAAAAAACTCCGTCCTGCTGCTGCCCGTGGCTCCTGCAGGGTGCTCCACGGGATCACGAGGCTGGACCCGCTGCCTGATGCTGGGGAAACGTGCAGGGACTTTGAAATTGGGTTTGGAGGGGTTGTGGTGTGCAGAACCACATTTTGTCTCCAGATGAGGCCAGAGACGTGGGGTCACCCTTTGCTGCATTGGGGAGTGACCTCGGGGGGGTGGTCAAGACATCTTCCCCCTCTGAGTCACACGAGGGGATGCTCAAACATTCTGGTGAATAAGGACAAGTTTGGCTCCATCTATTTCCCCCTTGGAGCAGGGCAGCAGGTGGCTGCCAGTCCTGCAGGCAGGGAGCAGTGGGGCTGGGGTGCAGCACGGGGGCCTGGAGGCTGTTGGGGCTGAGCACTCAAAAGGAGCAGCTCATCCCTCGGGACGTGGGGACAGCCTGGAGCACGGCTGTGCCCTGCCAAGCTTTTGGGCAGGTTTTATTTCCCTGCTCCACGTGGAGCCCGGCTCCCTGCCCAGCTCCCAGCAGCCTGGAGATGCTGCACACAGGAAATCTTGGAACTGGGGAGATGGATTACCTTTTCCTTCCCTCCTTCTCGTTTTTCACGACACCGTCCCGGCTCTGCTGCCATCGGATCCTGGAGCAGGATGTCCGTGTGTGTTATCTCTGTGCCGTGCACAGAGCCGTCGATCAATCCCAGAGCAGCTCAGCCCTGGGTCCATGTGGTGCTGCCCGGGGAGGGGGGCAGAGCCCCTGCATCCCCGTGCCCTCATGCCTCCTTTTCCTCTTGCAGGGGAAGGAGATGCTGACGCAGAAGCTGCCGCTGTGGCAGCAATCCTGCTCGGATCCCAACAAGATCCCGGACCGCGCCATACAGCTGATGCAGCAGATGGCTGCCAGCAGCAATGGCACCATTATGCCCAGCCCTCTGTCCACATCCAAGTCCAACCTCATCATCTCTGACCCCATCCCTGGTGCCAAACCTCTCCCTGTCCCCCCGGAGCTGGCACCTTTTGTAGGAGTAAGTATCTCTGTGGTGGAAGCTGTCCTGCCCTTCTGAGCAAAGCCGGAGGGACGAGCCCAGGCCGGTGTCACCGCTGTCCTCGGCAAGTTGCCCTTGGATGGACTGTCACCGACGGCAGCGATGGGCAGCTCCGCGCTGTGCCATCCTGGCATGTGGGAAGGAGCCTGAGCCCGGGCTGGGCAGCCTGTCCCTGTCCCACCCCATCCCGCCGCAGTCGCTGAGCTCTGGCAGAGCTGGGGCTCCCAGGGGCTCTTTGGGGAACCCACGAGCTGGACTCGCCTGTCCAGGCTGGTCCCAGAGCTGTGGGACTGAGCCCAGGTACCCCAGTAACTGTGGGAGAAAGGCCTGGAGTGATCCATGGGATGAAGGACCCTTCAGAAGAGAGCGTCCCCCTGATGTGGGGGCACGAGCTGAGCAGTGGAGCTCAGCAGGGGAGCTCAGAGCAGTAAAATACCACAGAGCTGACCCCACTGCTCCCCCCAGGGCAGTTTGGTTCGGGTGGGACCTAAACCCAAGAGGATGAAGCTCCGATCTGCCTCTCTCCCCAGAGCTGTGTCCCACTGGGGAGCTGCAGGGGGGTGACCCTGGAGCTGCAGGGGGATGCCCTGGAGCTGCAGGGGGATGCCCTGGAGCTGCAGTGGGGTGGCCCTGGAGCTGCAGTGGGGGTGGCCCTGGAGCTGCAGGGGGTGCCCTAATGACACCCCCCCCGTGTCCCCCTCCCCTCCTCTCTCCGTAGCGCATGTCGGCGCAGGAGGCCATGCCAGTGATGAACGGAGTCTCAGGCCCTGACAGCGACGGGTACAACCACTGGTCTGAGATGAAGCCAGCACAGCCCAAATCTTTATCTCCTCCCCAGCCTCAGAAGCAGCTGAGTGACTCTTACTCCAATACACTCCCAGTTCGCAAAAACGTGCCAGCCAAAAACAGCTACGCCTCAGGTGAGGCCCCGGCTCTGCTCCGGGGGCCGGGTGGGGATGGTCGTTGGTGGGAAGGGGACAGTGACCAGCAGCATCCCTTCGGTGTCACGTGCTGCTCGTGCCTCTTGACCTGGGCGTTAGGAAGTGCTGGAGCTGGGCTCTGCCCTGGGGTTTGTCGGGATTTCCTGGAGGAAAATTTTGTGGAGTCTGCCACGGGGAGCCTGCTCCCTTTGCCGTGGCTGCTGGGTGATGCCAAAGCCTGATCCTGCTTGTTCAGGGGGAAGGTGTGAGTCCCGCTGAAGGTTTTAGTGTGACCTGGGCTGAAATAAGGAGGGGAGGGGGCCTGTCCTGCGCCTGGGGGTGGCCCTGAGGTCACGGGCTTGGGGCACCCACTGGTCTCTGTTCCCCCAGCTGAAAACAAGACACTGCCACGCTCCAGCTCCATGGCCGCCGGGCTCGAGAGGAACGGCCGGACGAGGGTGCAGGCGATTTTCTCGCACGCTGCCGGGGATAACAGCACCCTCCTGAGCTTCAAGGAGGGCGACCTCATCACGCTGCTGGTGCCCGAGGCCCGGGACGGCTGGCACTACGGAGAGAGCGAGAAAACCAAAATGTGAGTGTGCTGGGTGTCCTGGGGAGCAGCCTCGGGAGCAGCCTCGTCCGGATCCTCCGTGGACAAACCCGGCTTTGGCTTCACCGCCGCCTTTGCCTTTCAGGAGGGGCTGGTTTCCTTTCTCCTACACACGGGTCCTCGACAACGATGGCAGCGAGCGGGTCCACACCAGGTAGGAGCATCATGCTGGGTGACAGGGATGGGAGTTAGGAATTCCTTAGGAATTCTTGTTAGGAGTAACAGCACAGGGCGGGTGGTTGCTGGTTCTGGGTGGCTTTTGCCATGAGTGAGTGGGTGGCCTGGGGGTCTCCTCACGGAGCTGACGCCTCTGCTCTGGGCTCCCCAGCCTGCAGCAAGGGAAGAGCAGCAGCACCGGCAACCTCCTGGACAAGGACGACATCTCCATCCCGCCGCCGGACTATGGCATGGCCTCCCAGGCCTTCCCGGCACAGGGCGGCAACGCCTTCAAGCAGCGGCCGTACAGCGTGGCCGTGCCCGCCTTCTCCCAGGTGAGCTCCTCCCGCCGGCTCCTCCCGCTCCGGGGGGACGTTTTAGGAACGGGGGATGCCGGAGCAAATCCCTGGGCACGGTCCCCGCTGCGGTGGCTGGGATGGGATGAGTGGGAGCGCTCCCGGTCCCGGTCCCGGTCCCGGTGTGCTGCGGATGCGTGGGGGTGCCGAGGGCGGCTCTCCAACCTCTGTTCGTTGTTTTAGGACTACCTAATGCCCTATGGGTGTGCAATTAAAGACTATTCCAGTGGCCTCTGCCAAGCACCCTCCGCTCACTACAAGCCTTACACTAGGTCGACAGCTGTAAGTCCGACGCTCGCAATGTTTCCCTTGGGATTTGCGGAAATTCGGCTGTTTTGTGCCTGGCGACCGCGTGCCTTGCCCGGGCCCCGCTCCTGCCAGGCATCCTGGGGTGAAGGGATGCAGGGAGCCGATGGATGGGGAGGAACGGGCAAGGCACGGGGGGCAGCGGCACAAAATGGCCCCGTAAACCCCCAAAGGACAACACTTGCCGACTCCATGGGAGTCTCCCACCAGAAACGGGCTGCTCACAGGCAGCTGGAAGTGTTTTCTCTGGCACGTGCCGATTCAAGCCGGTGACGGTCCCGTGGGGACACTGGGGCAGATCCTGGACAGGATTCCAGAGTGTCCAAAGCAAGCCCAGGGCTTCTTGGATAACGAGCCAGGGAGGACGCACGAGCAGATGGGATCAGCCTGACCCAGGAGCTGCTGGTGCAGTGGAGCTCTCGCACCAGAATGGGCACAGTGGGGTGAGCCACGTTGGCATCATCTGCTGGCAGACGGGGAGAGGATGAGGAGGGAGAGACACGGCCAGTCAGCACCGACCCTTCGACAGGGCACGTCAGCTGGGATGTGTCCTCTGTGCAGGGAGCGGGGTGGAAGCACAGCCCCACTTCTTGCTGGGGTTTTCCAGCAGGATCTGCTGCTGGGGTTGGCATTTTGTGACTGGGAGCGTTCCTGGGAAGGTGGGAATGTGGCTCTCTGATCCCATGGCCAGCTCAAAGGCCAGAGACTCCCCCTCTTTCCTGGGGTGGTCCCATGTTTGTCATGGAGAGCAGAGCTGCTCCAGGAGTATCCCAGGGCAGGCCCTTGCTCGAGGAGGGATGTCCTTGAGGGACATTCTCCGGGCCTGGTCCCCGACTGCCCCTCGGTCCCTCCCTGCAAAGCCTGCTCAGCACCGGCTGAAGGAGAAAATGGTCCAAAACCCTGTGGGTTTCTGGTGGGAGTGAATACAGACACCCCCTCTTTCCACGGAACATTTCACTGGTGTCTCTCAGTCGTGCGGTCCCTTTCCAACAGTCTCAGCATCTCAGCAGCAGCCAGAGCTCTGTTCCACGGAGGGGCTGGGCAGGGCGGAGCAGGGCTCTCCCAGCTGTGGCTTTTCCATGTCTGGCCAGATAAATTCCACAGAGAGTGGTGAACTTCACTCCCTGCTGTCTGAATCCCACTCCGATCAT
This sequence comes from Mohoua ochrocephala, assembly GCA_013398855.1. Taxonomy (NCBI): domain Eukaryota; kingdom Metazoa; phylum Chordata; class Aves; order Passeriformes; family Acanthizidae; genus Mohoua; species Mohoua ochrocephala. The sequence continues at coordinate 19,823 of VZTA01012420.1, read as the reverse complement.
CTCCATATCTCCCTTTCCTCTCCAAATGCATCAGCTCTCGGCCCTGGGCCCTGATGCACTTTGGTTTGTTCATGTGACCCTCCGGTGGCACCTGAGCAGGCACGGCCCACACGTCCCTCACTGCGCTTCCTCCCCTCCTCTCCACAGGGTCTCGATGACTACGGGACGAGGTCCGTCAGCAGGTAAGATGTCACCTTCCTGTCACATTCCCTGCGAGCTGTCGGTGTTGGCTGTGGGCGAAGCCGTGGGGCCGCGTCCCCACAGGGGTCCCTGCACGGCTCCCCGGGGACTGGCAGTGACTGGGACGGGGCCAGGTCTCATCTGTGAGAGTGGGGGGACCCGGGGAGGGCAGGTCCCAGGGCCAGCCCTGGCATCCCCAGCCTCGTGCTCCTCCAGAGAGTCGCGTCTCCCGACCTCCTCCGGGCTCACGTCCTGGGCGCTGAAGCCACGGAGAGCCCACGCTCCAGGGTCTTTCCCCGGCACCTTCTCCATCCCCTCTGCCTCGGAGCCGCCCCGTCTCACTCTCGGGGCTAAGCTCAAGCCTGTGGCCGGGTGGAGCTCGCCGCCCGTCCGTGGTGGGTCCCGCGGTGCCGTGAGGGGAGCTGGGCTCCCGGCTCGGTGCTGCCCGCGGCCACTCTGGCATCTCTGTGCTTTGTTCCGCAGCGGCAGTGGCAGTTTGGTATCAACGGTGTGAGGACACCCGGGCTCGCGGCGGCCCCTTGCTGCTTGGAAGAGCTTTCTGCTTCTTTCCCCTCCTTTTTTTTTTCCTTCCCTTTCGTTTCTCTTTCTCTACTTCTTTTGGATTTGAAACTCTTGTGATCTTCAAGGAAACCATGGTGCTTCTCACCCCTCCCTGGTGTTCACGGTGCCCTTGTTTCTGAAGCCTTTTTGGAGCAGAAACTGCCGCCAGGTCTGTGCTCACAGCCCAGGTGCAGTTGTCACTTAGTGGGACCCGGTGTTTGTCCTCCCGTGTGATGTTAGCGATGCACTGTCCCCCCCCGGGGCCGCGCCGGCCGCCCCGCACGAGCCTGGACCAAACTCCCAGACTGGATCACATATGCATGGCCTCTGGTGTCCGTACTGTTACTGAGCATCCGGGATGCCCGCGCCCGGGATGCCGTTCCCGGAGGGGGGGCAGCGTCCCCGCGCCTCCCCCTCGGCCCGATCCGCTTCCATCCCACCGCGGTGGCTTTGGGAGAAGCGGATGGCACAGAGCTCCCGCCCCGGGGAAAGGGCTGCTTCTGGGCTGGGGTCCCGCCGGCCGTGGGAACCCCCCCGGAAGGGTTACTCCTGGTTGTTTTATAAATATATATATATATTTTTTGTAGCAAGGTATTGTTACCTCACGTTAGGGCTGGGGCTCCGAGGACGCGCTCGCATCCCCAAACCGGGCTTGAGCGAGGCGGCCCCGGCGCTGTGCCCCCCGCGGGGGGCTCGGCAGTGCCCGGGGGGCTCCCACCCCGCACTGGGGGTCCCGCTCCCGCGCTAGCCCGGCCGTAGCCCTCCCAGTGCCCGTGGCCGTCTCCACTGCAAAGCTGTTCACGCTTTTTTCTGATGTGATTTTTAAGACCTCTGACATTGCCTGTTTACTGGGACATTGCTGGCAATAGGCCCCCCCCCCCGGACCAGTTTTTGGGTTATCTCCTCGCCTACGGGCACACTGTTCCGAGCCCCTCCTGCATCGATGTCCGAATTTTGCTAAGGATTTTTAACCCAGGATATTTCACGATGAATGACTGAATGTAGAGGGGGAGAAAAAAAAAAACAAACCACAAACCCAGCCTAGCAAAGCCTGTGTGGAGATTGTAAAGTGCTGAAAAACCTTTTTTTAAAAGCCAGAGAGAATTGTGCCCTGTACTGAGTTATTGTTTGAATAAAAGTTTTATTTATTGCATTGAGCTGGGCCTCGGTGTCTTTTTCGGCTGCCGTGCCTGCGTGCTGCCCTCACCGCCTGCATCGCCCACCGCGCATTCCCAGGCCGTGTTTTTGTTCCCTGCTCCATCCCTGGGGACGCCGGGTGCCGCCCGTGCGCGCCCGGCCCCGCCGGCACTAAACAGCTTCGCTGAGCGGGAGCAGCGACAGCTGGTTTAGGGCCGGGTCCCCTGTCCCCGAGCATCTGAGGGGGTGATGCTGCCACCGCTCCCGCATGCCAAGGCTCCGGCTGCGCTTTCCCGGCGGTGGGAAAGCGGCGGTGGCCGGCACGGGGGGAAGGAAGCCGCCCCCTCCCTTCCGTAGCCCCCACCGTGCCCGGCCGCTGCACTCCCACAGCTCCCGGCTGGCCGTGCCCTTCCTTCCCCTCCTCACAGCACCAGCGACTCAATAAACACGACTTTTCCTCCTTTTTCTTCTTTTTCCTCCTGTTTCCTCTGCCCGCCGGCGCTGCGTGCGGGGTGGCCAGCGGGCTCTCGGGCCGGGTGGCCACCGGCTCGTGGCCTTAAGTCTCTCCTTAACCACGACCTTCTGTTCCCATCAAGCGTCCCGGTGTCCTCCAACCTGCCTTCTGTTTCCCTTGCAGCCCCGATGTTGAAGTGGCCAGGTTTTGAGGTGCCCCTGCCCGTAGTTAGTAAGTGACGGTGTCGCGGGGCCGAGCCCTGGGTGCGCTGGGCAGCGGGTGACGCCGCGGGGCTGCGCGGGGACGGTGCCACCGCTCTGCTTCCCGCTGCACCCGGCCGGGCGCGTCCCCCCCCTCCCTCTCAGTCACCCGCTTGTCCCCGTCCCGCTGGCGGGAGCTCCCGGGGCTCCCCGGCTGCCTCTGCTGCTCGGCTGCTCGCCCCGCTGCCGCGGCTGCGCTTCCCGGGATGCTGAGCTGCTGCTGCGCTTCCCCCGCTCCCCGTAACCGGCTCTTTGGTTTGTAGGTGTCCGGCGTCCGTCGCTGTCCCCAGCCCCCTCCGGCACGTCCAGCACTAACCGCGAGTTTTTTGAGCAGCTTTTTTTTTTGTTGTAGACTCGTCCCAGGAGCCTCCTGGTCCTGGCCCCAGGGACGGGATGCAGGAGCCTCCCCAGGAGTCGAGACCCTCCTCGCTGGCACTGCAGAGCCTGGAGAGCCCCTTCCCCGTTTCTCTTTGATCCATGAGCTGGTTTCCCTGGAGCCGCGGGCTCCATCCCAGTGGCTCTTCTCTGCCAGTGCAGAAATAGTTAAATGAGCCCCGGGTGACTCATCAAAGCAACTTTTCCTCTCCCTCCAGTCCTGAGAATCTATTTTGGCATCCTGGGAGGGAAAGTGATCTAAGCATCTGCATTAATTAGGTGTGAAATTAATTACCCTATTTTTAAGCAAAAGTCATTTATCTTTTAAGGAAAGAAAAAGCGAACGCGGAGAGGTGAGGGGTGGCAGAGAGAGGGCCCGGGGCTGACAGTGAGGGCCCGTCCCAGAGGGGTGGAGGTCCCAGCATCTTCCTTCTGCTCTGGGAGATGGCTGGGGACATCCCAAAGCTTCCGGGGACATCCCAAAGCTTCTGGGGACATCCCGAAGCTGCTCGGTCCAGGTGCACATGGTAACCACAGCGCTTTACCCGAACCCGCGTCAGGGGGAGCAGGGTCGTGCCCCCTCGGGGGGTGACCGGCCAGGGGCCCAGCTGTGGGGCCTGGTGTGGGGGGCTGTGGCTTCCACCGTGGACAGAAGGGTTGTGTGGCTCCCCGGAGAGGGAGGGCTGGGGGCAGACGAGACAGAGGGGCTGCAGGGAGGGCAGGGGGCTGCTTGGTGGCTCCTTGCCTGGTGCGTGTTCAGACCCGATGGCCCCAGGCAGTCAGAGGGACCCCCAGAACTGCCCACACCCCCCCGGAATTGACTCCTGCTGGGAGAGGACACGGGGGACGTCCTGGAGAGGGGTAAGGCTCCTCCTGTGACTGCCCCGTGCCAGGGCAGTCCTTGTACCCTGTCCTGGCCAAGGGACGATGGCAGCGGGAGGGTGCTGGGGACACCCCAGGTAGGTGAAACCCGAGGTCAGCCTGTCTGGGCTCTGGGCTCTGACAAGCTCATGCAGGTGTCCTTAAGTCTCCCACACTCTTCCTCTCGGGTATTAACTTCTCCAGGGGCAGCACGGGGCTCTGCAGGGAGCTGCCAGCTCTGCCCGTGGCCAGGAGGTGAGGCCATAACCCCCCTGCTCCCCAGAGCAGCCCGGTGCAGAGCTGGGCGATCCCGCAGTGCTCCCCTCTGTGGGAACTGCTTGAGCCCAGCCTCGGAGGAGGCTGGAGCAGCCTCACCAGCCCTGGCCCGCAGTGGCATCCCCAGCTTTAGGCCGAAGGAGAGCGAGGTAGGAGAACGTCCCCCTGCAGCTGCGCTCGGCTCAGCTCTGACCCAGCACGGCTTAGCTGGGAGAGGAGCTGAGGAGTGGGGGCAGCTCAGGGAGTGGGGGCAGCCCAGGGAGTGGGGGCAGCCCAGGGAGTGGGGGCAGCTCAGCTCGGCCGGGGGCTCCGCAAGGCAGAGCTTTTCCAGTTGAACCCCTTCCCAAATGCTGCTGGTCCCGGGGTCTCGCCAGTCGCCGCTCGCTGTGCCAGCGTCCTGTCCTCTCCAGGCCTCCACCCCCTGTTAACTCTTCCTTCCTCTTCCTCTTCCTCCACAGGAACCCCTTTGCCAACGTCCAGCTGAAGCCAACGGTGACGAACGACCGCTCGGCTCCGCTCATCAGCTGATCCGGGAGCGCCGGCGCCCGCATGGCACTCGCCACCTCCTCATCCTCCTCATCCTCCTCATCCTCATCCTCGCCGCTGCATGTCCAGCTTCCCAGGACTCCATTTTTAGGCAGAATTTATTAATCCTGCTGCTTCGAAAGCCAAAGGCTCAAGCTAGTGCCCTAGTTCTCTCTTCTCTAGGCTCCCTCGGTGGCAGAGGGTCACAGCGCTGCCATGTCACCTGTCCTCTGCCCGTGCTAAGGAGCGCGGTGGCAACACTTCCCGAAGGCAGAGCAGCGTGTCCCAGAGCCAGGGTGGCTCCCAGGCCGAGCAGCAGCTCGCTGTGGGTGGAGAAACGGGCTCAGCTGGAGAACAACTCTCCGAGGGCTCGCGGCGCTCCGGTGGGGCAGCAGTGGCAGAGGGGACACGGTCCCCCTGCTCTCCCTGCCCAGCCGGGAGGGACCCCGAGGCCAGGCAGGACACCGGGATACCCCGTGCAAGCCAAGGGACGGCGGGAGCCGTCGGCAGCTCCCAGGCTCCCACCAGACCCCGGCTGCCCACCCCGTGCTCCAGGCTGGGACAGGGCAGTGGGTGCCAGCACTGCAGCCCCCACTGGGACGGGGCCGGCTCCGGTCCCAGAGCTCCTGCTGCACCAGGGCTCGGGATACTGTAGGGAATTACGGTACTGCTGTAAAATATAAGCTAGGAAAAAACCACTCGTGGAGGCGAGGGCAGTGTGTGAGTGAGCCTCGGGGTGCCTGGGGCCGGGGTGCCCCTGCTCCCTGCAGACGGGAGCTCCCATCCGGACCTCCTGCTTGGCTGTTTGCTCTTCCTCTATTCCTAGGGCTGCATGAGAGAGAGAGATAGATAGAGATAAATATATATAAATATATAGACACACACTTGCTAAGCTTATTGCTGGGGGTGCCCACGAGCGAGGTGGCTCCCGCAGCCCTTCCCGCAGCTCCTGAGTGACCAGGGTCACATCCTTGCTCCAAAAACCGGGAGAAGAAGGTTTCCAGGCAGGAACTGTGTCTCCCGTGGGTGAGGGCTTGAACCCGAAGAGAGTTTTTGCTTTTTCCGTTGTATTTCTCATTTTGCACTTTCTGATCTCGGGTGCAGCGCGTCCTGGTGCCCGCAGCCCGGGCAGCGGGTGCTTGGCTGGGCACTCGGCCGGGCACGGAGCATCCCCAGCCCAGGGGGGCTCGGTCCCGGGCGGATGCAGTGGCTCATCTCTCCCGTGTCCCCTCCGATGGGTTTTCCAGCTCCACTGCAGGAACGGCTTCTCCTGCGACCGCCCAGGCTCCAGCTCTGCACGAGGGCTCCCTGCTCCGTGATGTGCCTCCTTTTCCTCTCCCGTGCCTCCTCTTCCTCTCCCAGGGCTGGAGCAGATGGGTGGGGGCCGGACGGGGCAGGGGCGAGGGAAAGGGCTCTGCTGGGGTGTGGGGCAGTGGGTGGGAGAGGGCTGGTGGTCACAGCCCGGGGTGGGGACAGGCCTGGGGTCCCCTCGGCCACTGCGGTGTCCTCTTCCACCCCCGTGCCAGGGGCCGTCCCCCCGGGCCCCCCAAGCTGCCACCCTGGCTCCAGCCAGCCCCCGGGGGCTTCGCTGCACCTCCTGGCTCGGTGGCACCTGCAAGACGCAACCTGAAATAATTTTTTATGAGAAAACGTAATTTATGAGCAATTCAACCTCCCCCAGCCCTCCCTCCCGCAGCATTTTCCCTGGCCAGAGGCTCCCGCCTGGCCCCGGAGCGTGGCCGGGGCCCTCCCGAGCTGGCTCCATCCTGGGTGCTGGGCAATGATCGGGGCAGGAAACGGCTTAAGATATTTTAAAAACTTTATTATTGGCCCGATGAGATTTGACACACATGCTGGGAGCTGTATGGAAATCAGCACTGATAAAAAATACAGCAATTATGACCCGTATTGAGAAAATAGACCATGTAAGAAGAGCCTTTCTATTAAAAAAGTTACCCAAGCCACAGCTCTGTCCTCATCCGCCCTCCGGAGCCGGGACCTGCGGCGCCATAGACCAAACCCGGGGTGTGGGGTGGGGGCTGGGCCAGCACCCCTGGGTGCAGGGGGTGAGCAAACCCCCCCCGTG
>VZTA01012419.1:150056-183419 GCA_013398855.1 Mohoua ochrocephala | reverse complement strand
CAATTTTTGAAGTGCCTTTTTTAATAAGTTTTGGTAGGATTTTTCTCCTGTTTGCTTTCACTTGGGTTGTTAACACAGCAAACCAAAAAGGAGTCAGGTGGACTGTAGTGTCACTCCATTCTGGTTCAGCCTGGGCCTAAAAGCATGTTTCTATGGTCAGTGCAGGAGCAGAGTTTATATGGGTCAGAATTGTAAATCTTACTTACTACAGTGACAGGGAAGGATAAGCCTTTTTCCCCTGCACCTGGCTACCCCATCAACTCTTTGGCTTGCCTGGGGGCCCACTAGAGGAGGGGCTGCTCACATCGCCCCTGCCTGAAGCTTTTTCTTTGCTGTCTGAAGAAAGTTCTCAAAAGTTTTCATACTTTCTCCATCATTTTTTTCCCCCCCAATGCTTTTTTTTTTATATGTGTGTCTGAGGGGAATAAGAACTTCTGGATGTGAATTTAGAGCAGGGGACCCAAATGAAAAAAGTTCTGCTCTTGAACAACTGTGAGTTACAAGCAGCTGGGTTGATCGATGCAGTGGTAGAGGGACTACTGGCATCTAGGAGCTGACATGAGAAGGCAGGAATGTAGCAGCAAGCAGTGATTTCATTATGGTTTGTTTAAGTAATGTGTGGGATCTGACATGTGACTAGCTGCTCATAATAGCACCCTGGCTTGAGCTTGTACCTGGAAAAGCTTTTTGTGAATCAAAAGGTTTCATTTCAATTCCAACATATTCTGAAGCGATAGGAAACACTGTATGCAATGGAATTGTACCCCAGAAATTGTGTACTCTGAGCTCTGGCAACAGGAGAAACCGAGATGGAACTGTGTGTTATCTTGTATTTTTGTTTTAAAAAGTATTTGTTACTCTTTTATAATGTTAAACTTTGAAATTAATCTTCTTTATAGATTAAAGATGAGTATGTTATCAAACTATGCTGGTGATTTTTCTTTTGCAACACACAGAGACATGTTTGGAAGTAGATACACACAGTGGGGACTTCACCACTGCTTTGAGTTTACAAGAAACCTCAAGACCTCACATTGTGTCCATCTTCTTCCCTTGCCTTTATTGAATTCTCTTTTAAGGTCATTCATGTCTCAGTCATACCACTGCTTCCTCAAAACTCTCTATATAGCTTCAACTCAGGCAGTTGCTTCTTCTCAGCAAAGTGCAGTGTGGCATAGAGATGACACCTTTTCTCCTCAATGTGAGCGTGAGCTGCTGGGCAGCTTTCAGCCTGGCTGGAAACAATGAGGAGAGGGAAGCAAACCCTCAGAATTCACAGTGCCTGGTTTGGTGGTCACAGTATGGTTAATAGAAGCATTTTGTAAGAAGCATCTAATTCCATCACTCTGGAGACAATATAAACGTAGGCTACCAAATGTTTTGCCATGTCCATGGTTTGAAAATGCACCCCATTTAAACTGAGAGGTTGTGTGGGGAGGCAGATTTGGGCTAGCAATGTGATTATATAATGAGTAGCCTTAAACACTGATGGAAATGCAAGTAAATGCAAAAGGCACTTTTAGGTATCCAAAGACTTCTATAACACAGAGTCATTTAATAACTCTACAGTGACTGAAACATGAGGTGTTTCCTCTTTGTATACATTTCTGTGTCATCAATTTTATGATTTATTTCAATTACCACCAATTAAACCACTCGAATGTATGTAGTACTGACTCTTCATACTTCCAGGTAGATTCCAGATCCCTAATGGAATCATGCTTGCAAGCTTGTTAAATTCTCCTTGGGTTCCTGTATCTCTCATACGTCCACAGGATATTTAAACGCAGATAATGTTCTAGTTGTAACCAGGAACAGCCTTGATACCAAAAAGGAGTCCATATGGATAGGCCCTTAGGCTCACACTGCAGTACCAGTGTTTATTATTTACACAGTAATTAATTGGTCCTAGTTCTTATCCTATTCCATGTGTAACAATGTAATTTCAATTTTAATTCTGTTACTGAAAACACAACTTATATTCTGCTTCTCATTGACCAATATTTGTTCTAGTTCCAGCTATTGCTGAACGTATTTGTTTAGAGCTTTTATAAGGTTGTAAATAAAAGACCATAAAGTTTGAAAAATGTGTATGTATTCAGTGACTTGTCCAGCCTGTTACAACGTCCATTAGTCAACAGGCCACACGGTGAGAAATGTTCCATATTTTGTCAACACTTGGGAAAACTTTATCATTTTGTTCCCATCCCTAAATATAGGCCAATTTCATAGTTCAAGTTTTACCAAAACCACTTGATTCTCAGTCTTCTCCCAGTCTAACAAAATACCTAGCTTTCGGGTGCTCTTTTTGTGGAATTGGGACCTAGATGAGTGCTCCGAATGACAACTTTTTTTGCTACTGTAATTTCAGCTATTGAAAGACTGAAACAGAGAAACTTTAACAATACTCACTGCATATAAATAAAGGAATGCACTGTACTTTTGCATTTAGACCAGGATTTTGCCCTTCATAAGTACCGTAAGCCAATGGAGAAAGCAGGCATTCCTAGAAAGCTGGGAGGGAAATAAAACTACAGATTGAATCATTAAAGATATTTAAGTGTTTCCAAGATTTGATAGATGTAATTAAGATTTTGTTTTTACGGTAGTAATAAAAGATGGATTAATGGGGGTTAAGAAATATTTGCTGACAAAGACAATGTAGTTGTCCCTTTTAAATATTTACACTGATGTATTATATAGCTAGGTTATAGAAACTAATGTTTCTAAGTAAGAGTCTTTAATGCCAAAAGTGAAAGGTTTATTACTTTTATTTCCTTTAGGATAGCAAATTGATGTAATTTTGGAGTAATTACTTTGACGTTAAATAGGAACCAACTAAGTTTATTGATGTCTGAAACATTAGAATGGTTGTAGTAAATTATTGATACAAACTGTACTCTTTGTCCAATTTAATTGTTTCAGTTCAAGTTTTATAAGTGAAAACATGCCCTTTGTTTAAAAAGCATCAATAATACATGCTATTTTTTTTCTTTAAACAAAAGCTCATGTGGAAAGCATTGAGAACAACACATTTCCCTAGAACATCCAGTGAGGGGGATAACAGGGAGAGAGGTCTATTTTTATCTAGGTTAATGATAGAAATATATGCAGTATTTTGCCTCTACTACATCCACCTTTCCTTTTTCATCGTACGCTTTGTCCTCTGACTCATGTCACCGATGGTACACAAAGATTTTTTGGAAGGGAAGATAATGAATTGAGAGTCTGTTCTGTGCATGTGAACAATCTTTTCCATAAAATAGATTCGTCTGAGTTGTCCTTACCCTAGATCCTCTCTTTACTCAACATCAATTCAATGCATAGGATTCCTTGCTTCATTTCAAATACAGAATCTTTCTTTGCACAGGCATGGGATCCATTCTTGGCTGAATGGGTACTTTAGGAAGAAAATCACTCATAAAAGATCAGCACAGTCTATGAGTTGTAGGTGGACAGCTGCAATTTTTTATTAAGACAATAATAACAGTTAATAAAGATTTATAAAGCCCACTCAGTATGTGAAGTGCATCCATGATGTAGCCTATATTTGTTCTAAGTAGTCAGTCAGGAAAAAAAAGAAAAAAAAAGAAAAAAATGGTGAATGAAGCTTCTGGTGAGAAACATTGTTTCATTAAACCATGGCTGACTAATTTCATGTGATTGAGGTTTTCTATGAAACTTCACATTAAAAAGTATTTTGGGACTTCTTTTCCTTTATCTAACAAGCATGAAGTGTCAACATGGAAAACTGACACTTGGACACCTATTTTGTCACAAAATTGGGTATTGCAAAAGGTAGCAGCATTCTTGCTCTTCCACCAACTTTTAAAAAAACACCCATATTTGTTTGAAAGAAGTCAGGTTTCTAAACAATAATTTTTCATGCTTCATCTGAGTTTTTGAGTGCCTTCCTCTCCCTGTGTGAGGCAAAGAAAAATAGGGCTGGGGCTTGATGAACTGATGGATTTAGCACTGAATGCACATGAAATGTGAAGAAAACTGCAGTATGGGTAAGGGTGTTTATACTAGTTTGCATCTATGCAGAGCAGTTGAAGCAGTGTGAATTATATGCAGAAATATAAGGGGCACTGCTCCAGCTTGCAAAACAAGCCTGCCGTGGGACTGATTGCAAACACACTCAAACCCTAAAATATTCTAACATATCTCTACTTTTACCAGTCATTTCACTCAATGGCTGATGTGAACCAAAATCCACTTTGACCGCTACCCAAGGAGCACCTGTAGCTCTGTTGGTTTGTAGCTTCCTTGTCTTCCTGCATCCACAGCTTGGGTACATTCTTCTGAGACTCCCCAGGCTGCAATACCAGTGGGACCAAGACCCAGAACAAAGAACACAAGAAAACACGTGGTGACAGATACTGCAAATTACAGGGTATTACTCCATAGCTCAGATTTTTTACCCTGGTGGGCTGTGATCAACTGAAAACTCCTGCCCTGTATCAATGACAAACCCTAACTTCCTGCCTCTTAATCCATCAAATTCATGCTCAGAGTGAGAGAACATCACGCTTCAACTGAGTGGGAGTCAGTGTGAGCCTCAGCTAAAGGGCATTTGAGAAATACTGTGACTCCTCAATAGATGCATGTGCTCAGTTAACTCCCACCAGTTAATTCCTCTTTCTGCTCAGCACCATATGATGGAGCACACATCAGTTCTTTAGTGCTCTGCAGAAAGGAGCTATGCTTCTCACCCTAGAGCATAGTTCTTTGTATTGAATTCTCAGCATTGAGGAAGGAAGGTTGTTCTCTAGCTGTCTCTTGCTGTTACCCCAAGTGCCTGAATTGTATCATTGCTGTCTTATAGAGGTTTCAAGAAATATTTCGCAACAAAAAATATGCGAAGGAAGAGGTGCTGAAGCGGTAGGGAAAAAAAGATTATGCAGTTTAAAAATGTCTAATAAAAAGAGAGAGAAGAAGAAATTAAGCAGAAGAAGAGAGAGAAGGGAAAAAATCAAAATAGGATCATGGAGACACCCTGAGGAACTGAGGAAGGTGGCAAAAACTCTGTGTTAAAGCCACATGTGGGAACGAAGGAAGAGCAGACAAAGAGACAGAACGAGTAAGGAAGGCGAGATGGCAGGTAGAAATGGGAGGAGAGTTTAAGAGGGGAGGAATGGAAACAAAACAAGGATAGAAATGGTAAAGATAGAAAGAAACAGAATGGCTAAATAGGCTCCCATGAGGAGGAAGAGTCCAAGAGGCCCAGGGGAGAAAAAGAAGAGAAGGGACACAGGTGAAAAGGAGACTGCAAATTTCATTTTCCTGGGCACAGCATCTCTCTCACACAACACCACTTTCTGACTGGTACAAGGGGTTCGTCCTGCCTTTGGATGTTTCCCTATCCATGCATAAGGTCTGAATTTGATCCTTGATATCCCAGTGGCTCCAGTGCTTTGTTCCAAAAGACATTTGTTTTCATGGCCAATCCAAAGGCTTCCTTTAGATCCAGGAAGTCTGAGCAACATTTAATGAAAACGTGAAAGAAGAAACCAGGATATTTCTAAACTAAGAGCAGACTTGAGCAGGATGAGGAAATCGGAACCACAACAAAGATAAATTTTCTTTTGTATTTCTTATTCAGTAAAGATGCAAGCAAAATGTAATTAGATGTGCTTTTTTAGTTCTTTCTTTCATTCATTTCACCAACAGATCCTCTACAGGCTTTGCTGATACCCTACAGTTTAACATTTTCTTTAATCAACACATAGATGACAAAGGATTACAAGAGGGCTTAATTCTCATTGTCTGGTTTTTTTTTCTTTTGTGGTTTCCTTTATGTTCGCTCTTGGGGTGGCTAAAAACTAATTATTGAAAAACTTCTCAAAGTCTTTAATCTTTAAAAGTTTGAGAGGGAAAAAGGCAGAGAAACAAACTGCAAGAAAGATGCTCAAGAAAACTTTGGAGCCCATGGAGAGTATCACAGGTTCAGATTAGAACTATTTTCAAGGTACCAAATGTTTCCATGACCTGATGACAAGGAGTTTGAATTCATTAGCTTTGAACAATCATCTGGAAAATTACTTAGAAAATAGCTAATGGCGGGTTATGTCTCACACTTTGGATTTTCAGCAGTGCAGTGGAGAAGGTATAGGAACAAGTTCATCGCATGCTGTCCTAATGCAAATAGCAAATTGACATAGGCTGGGATGGCTCTAGGGAGAGGCTGGGAAGGGGCTTCAGCTGGGAGCAGCTTGAAGAGAGGGAGAGAGCCATCTACATGCCCATGAACAGCTTGGAGGAGAATGGGAGAGAGGGACCAGGTGAAGAGGAGGAGGCTGCACCAAGAGTGGCCAGATAGCCTCTCTTACAACCAGCACCTGCTGCACGGTTTAAAGCCCAGAGACTTTGAACTGTCCAGAATCTATGTCCTGGCAGTAGGCAGCGTAGCCAATCCATATCAGTTTTTGCCTGGAAGGCTTTCACCTTAAGCCAGGCAATACAACTGAAAAATGGAAGACAATGACAATGGACACAGACTTGCTGGTTGCTTGCAGTGGTCACAGGTGGGGAGAGGAGGGCAGGGAAGGGGGGACAGACAGTGATAGATTGTTTTAAACTCTGGAGCCTCTGCTCCATTTTAACTTTTTAAAATAGAAAGTTTCATTCTCTTCTGAAATCTATGAGATGCAACTTCCCAGGACTAAATGTCATCTTCACAGTGAGAAAGGGGGATCAAGGCACCAGGATGAGACAGATGCCCCTGAAAAGAGATGATCCCAACGTCGTGGGTGTTTAGTAAGAAACACTGAGCATTGCTTTAAACTAGAAGCTAAATGTATAAATGAATATGAATAGTGCCACATCAAAACTCAATCATCATATGCCTGGTCCCCCTTCCCCTTTATTTCTTACGATTTTCAGCATCAATTTGGTGGATTTTGCTTAAGAAATTTTTTATTATAGCCTGGACCATAGAAATGAAACAGTGAGTTTCAGATAAATTTTCCCTTGTAAGTTTTGCTTTAGTTTTTATTGTTGGTGTATAGGCCTTGTGTTGGGGGAGAAGTCAGTAATGAGTAACTTAGCAGTTTTGGTCAATTGCAACTGTTAGTGTATCTTTCATTTTATTATCATTTTTTTTTCTTTTCTTGGGGGCTTGCAACAGTCTTTCACACCGTGAAAGACCACACTTTTAATTTTATTATCATCTGTTAAATACCAACTCTCTCTCTGTGTTGCTGATCTTCTTCTGGACAACAGAAAACACATTTGAGAGAGAACTAAAATGACAGATCATGCAGCATCTGTATATTGGTGACAATGCATTACTGGTGGTATTTTCCTATTTTGCTCTTCATGCATTTAGATTATCATCTTTCATTATAATTCCATTAATCACTACTGTTAAAAAACAAACAATGAAAACAGAAAATAATATATTTTAGGAGAATGAAAATTAAATTCTATCAGGGAATTAATTGTATTTAAAGTTTATTAATATAATCTTTTGCACACGTTTCCATAAGCAAAATTCAGCTCATGCTGATCTACTGCATGGTTTCATCATGCTACAGGATTTCGCAGAGGAGTTTCCCATTGTTTGAGTGTCTGCCATAAATATAAGGGAGTTCACTATTTTTGTCCTAAACCCCCTATGCTTGTTGTCTATCACAAAACCATGAGAAAATTTTGCGTGGCTAATAGCCTTTGTTTCAAAGATAGTGAGGAGTGGAATACAAATGATTAAGGTGAAAGTGCAAAGGCAAAATTGCATGTGGAAACTTGTAAAACGCCTTTTTAAACTATTTGTAAGCTTGCCTTTTAGTGAATCTCCAACTCAGTTTTTGAAGAACGTTTAATAGATAGTGAAGTAGGATACATTTACTCATACATTTACTACAGATGCTTCTGCATATAAATAAAATGCCCTCTGCCTAATAGCCTTTGTGAATTGCCTCCAATAAACACTCAGTGTTGTGGTTAACAGCAGAACCTATGTTTATTCAGACAATCTAACATGCAGGCAGATTTCTGCTCCCATATAAAGTTCCCTACCTTTCCCTAACTGTGCAGACCAGCTGTGCTCTGGTTCCCTGGGAACATTAAAGCAGTGTTTAAGACCAGAGCCTGGGACTCTAATGGGAACAGTGTGGATTTAAAGAGTCAGCCAGATTTGAGAGGGGAGTGGAAGCATCACTTTATCACATCTCATTCCTGTGAAAGTCAGCACACAGTGCTCTGACAGGTAGGAGTTAAGGTGCTCTGGAATAAAAGTATGCCCAGTTCCCTGGAACCGGGGGCTGCCAGAGAAGTGAGTGCAGGCTGTGAGCTAACCTGCTTGCAAAGTGCTGCTTCCATTTCCCCTTCCACCTTAGGCTACAGTGCGGTGAGGGTGTTACTGCTGTGATACTCCATTCACTCTGGAGTTTCTCAAGGTCTTTGCCTTAAAAACCTGTCTGGAGGGTGCTGCTAGATGGGCTGAATGCACATCTGGTTCGTTGCCAGGTTTAAATGTGGTGCCTGTGGTGCCATTTCAAAGCAGGGCCGCAGCACCATTGCTTCAGATCGTGGCTTTGTGGGATCAGGCACAGAGCGAGACTCCAGACAAGCCCCGGCATGAGCCATCCCTACAAACAGTGCCTGGCTCAGAGCAGCCTTTCCATCAGGCTTAATAAGTACAGGCATGAATAAACAGATGAAACAGATGGGACCTACTCTGGATTGCAGAAGAGCTCAAGGACTGTCTTCTATGTGCAGGGAGGAGAAATGAACGCTTGCCAGCAGTAAGTTAGGGCAACAATTAGTTTGAATTTAATTCACACTAAGACCTCAGAGAAGGGCATAGCTAGCCCCAGATGCAAAGGAACATATCTGTGCTTATTGGCTGACTTTCTGAGTAAAGAGGTGTGTGTGAATCCAAGATAGGGATTTCAAGAACATGGCAGTGCTGCTTTTATAGACCAGATACATTTTTTTAAGTTGAATTTTATTTTTTCTCTTGGGTAAAGCTAGGGTAAAAGTAGCTAATGTGTAATACAGACATCTGTACTGATGTAATGGTTTAGGCCATCATCAGGAGAAAAAAAATGTTGATCCATATTTTCTGAGAAGTCAGCAAATTACAGTGAGGGATATAAAGAAAGTTGAGTAGGAGCAAGTGCATAATCTAAAATTTAGCAGTCAATCAGGAAATTAGGTTTATGGGCACTGTTTCTAGTAGTGAATAAAATCTGTCCTGCTGAATGGAGTCACAGAAGTTATATGCAGTGTTTATATCCTAGTTGAGTTTCACCATCCTTGTACAAGTCTTCTGAGAACCTGTTTCCAGTAACAGAACAAGGTTGGCAGTGCAGGCTACACACACATCTGTTTCCTGGAGCATGGCAAATCTGCAGTTTGCATCACAAACTGGGTTGCACATGTTCTAGAAAGCCTTGGGCACTGATTCTGAAGAGGAAAAAAAGTTAATATGGGTTATTTTAGAATGGTTTTCAGGTTTAATTGAGTTGGTTACTCTGAAAACAGAAACCCATATAAATTCACAGCAAAAGTAGAGAGACTTTACTTACCATAAAGCTTCTTTGACTGCTTAGAATAATGGTGAAGTTAGTGGTGAATAGTTCTGTGCATAAGATCTGGTTTAACAAAGATTGTTGGCCACCAGAAGATGGAAAAAAATACCAGCAGAAAAGAAAAATGGACCATTAACCGAAGTCTCAGCTGACTTGAAACACATTTTGTTTGCTTGCCTGACAAGTACATACATCACACAGAAGACTCATGTTTGGTTATATTTTCCTTTTGTGGTCTGGTGACAACTGGAATACAAGATGTATAGCAGGAAGTTCTCAGTAACTTTCCAGGTCGTGAACTGATGTGAAACCTGACATGTTGTGCAAAACATTAGAAAGTATTTCAAACAGGATTATGAGTGTAGTCAACACATGCAAAAAGAGAAGTGGAGATATTGCAGAAAAAATGCATTTTCTTTGCAGATTTAGAAGAGAGACCTGCCAATTCTATTGCTTTGGGAAACATACTGACACCCTCGGTGTTAATCTATTGTCCTCCCAATCTAATGCTATAATCTGTATTTCCAAAACATGTAGAAACTCCCACCTACCATGGCCACGAGGGTCACCGAGCATAGGACAAAGTATAGTTAACTCCAACACTTTTAACACTCCACAAGGCATTCACTAGATTGGAGTCTAAAATCCTGGTGTCAGCAAGTGTCAAAGCATGTTATACACTTGTGACCTTTTAGCAATTCCATATGTTCACCAGATTGGTAGTCAAATATGGATCCAGGAAGTATTCTTCTTCACAAAAAAGAG
This sequence comes from Mohoua ochrocephala, assembly GCA_013398855.1. Classification (NCBI taxonomy): domain Eukaryota; kingdom Metazoa; phylum Chordata; class Aves; order Passeriformes; family Acanthizidae; genus Mohoua; species Mohoua ochrocephala. Next base: position 173,118 of record VZTA01012419.1, on the reverse strand, counting down.
GGTGAAGAAGTCCAATTTTGTTGTAATATTTTTAGGAAAAATGCAATTTTTTTATAATCCTTTGATGTGAGGGTTTTTGAAATATTGTTGTTAGATCTACATAATTTTCTCTTCAGTTTTTCTCAGCTTCTGTGAGAGGTCAACTGTCCTATCAATTTGCTAGTGCAAGGAGCAGGATAGCAGACTCCATAGTAGTTTCTAACCTTTTTTAATTTGCAAATTTTTTTTTTTTTCAAATGAGTTGCTTTCTCTTGTTGAGTTAATACAAGGTACTATCAGTAGATATTTCTTCACAATGTTTTGTGGATTTCTTAGAAACAGTCCATGGACCGTCAGCAAATACAGTTCACGGTTTGAGATTACCACTGTAGAAAGAATACTGATAGTATTGATAACAATACACATGAATCCACTACCACTCGCTTTCATCTGCTAATACTTGTTCTTGCACCTTGGGAAAAAAATCAGTTCTGCCAGGAGGTCTATTGGAAAATTTGATTTCTCCCAGTTTGCAAATTAACTGATACCGCAGGTTTGTTTTGGTGTCTGTAGCGGTGTTGCTGATTGCCTCAATTACATTGTGCTTGTTTGTCCATTTGAGTCTGTCTCTGGTCACACGTAATGAAATGAAGAATTTCTTCTTCAGATTTGCTGAAGGTTTATCATAGCCAAATGTTTAGGTGGTAATTGTATGGGCAACATGTGGGGAAGACTTCCCAGGTGCTTCTCTGGGGACAGAATTTAATTTCTTGAATCGTGGTTGGCGTATCCCTGAAGATACTCCCGACTCAGACAGAATTCTGAGCCTGGAGCAGTAGTGACTGAGCAAGGATCTATTGAGATTGATCCCTATGAACAGGAAGTCAGACTGTGGATTATGGTTTCTTGGCTTTCACAGCTTGTGAATTTCAAAATAGATGTGCAATACAAAGGAAGAGAGTTAAAATACCCTTAATGCCACTCATTTAAAAGAATTGTTCAACTTAAGGTTTAATTAGAGGTAAGATTAGCTTGTAGGACTTGGATCTGTAAAACTTACTTTTTTGTTTGTTTCATAGGAGGAAATACTGGCTCCAACAATTAGTTTCAGGCATGCTACTGTAGATTTCAAGTTTGTTCTATCCTCTCTTTAAAGTAAATAAAAAATTAAAAGTTTGCACAATATTGTGCCATTTGGTTGTTACCGAAGCCCAATAGCAATTTTTTCTTCTTGTTAGTTGAAAGCTAAAAATAGGGAAAACAACATACTAGCCATTCTTGTTTTGACTGATACTGTGAATCTTGGGTTTTCTTCTTGTCTGCCTTTGTGCAATGAGATGTAACTGTGTTGGGATGAAAGCTTTGAGGGACTGACTTGGGACCCACTGTCTGACAGAGATTGAGTTGGCCAAAGAAACTTTGCTTGTTCCCCTGCTCCCTATCCATAAGCAGGCAAACTTCCCCTTGACCCTGCTGAGAGCCACCCATCACTGCAACTCAGCAAACCAAACAGAAATTTATTGAAGTGTTTTCTAAGTGAGACACTCTTGGGAAGGCTTGCACATTCTGTTGAGAGCCTACATCTGGACTCACCCATGTGTGTCTGGCTGGGAATCTCTCCCCACATCTTACATTAACTTGTTTAGGCAAGTTAATTTCCCAGGAATGCAAAGAGGTCCTGACATTCAATGGAGAAGTTTAGACAAGTTTCATGAAGCTAACTGTAGACATAGACATAGAACCAAGTACTGGAAAGAGTCTTATAAAAAAAAAAAATTAATATTTCTGAAAGTAGTGCATCAAGATTGATTTCTGATGGTTTGGCTTGTGTGATTGAATTTACTGGTATCTAATAAGATACAAGAGACATGTGGAAACAATAACTTAAAGATCCTCACTCCTTGTTCTGAAATTATCTGAGGAATTCAAAAATTATTAGCAATAACATACACAATGCATAAACACATCACACTTGCTTAGGAGTCCTGAGTAACAATTCAGAGGAAGGAACAAAAGCTTTCAGACTTCAATACTTTTAAACAACTATCCAAAAAACACGCTCTGATGCTCCAACCATTTCTACAGAAGGCATGATTGAGTACGCTCTAAAAAAATCAGATCCACTCTTTGTGATGCCTAGCACCATAAATATGAAATCTTTGTCCCCAAGTGTAATTCACAATCACTGATTGATTTTATAGCAAAATATTGAAGTTGAGCTAGCCAGAGAATTCTTATAATAGCATATTTCAAAGCTTTGCTCCAGATGAAGCATCTGTCCCCCTGCTGCTGTGCCAGTGTCTATAAAATATACTATCACTAACTCAAAAATTATTTTCTTTGTGTAAAATGAAACCAGAAGTCTGTTGTGGTTTAGATTATTGTTTCACATATTAATATGAAGCACAATTTCTCAAACAGGGATACTAAATGAGAACTGGCTTGTGCATTATATCCAAGCTTACTGTTAGTGCTGTAAGGGGACAGAAACAGAGCAGTTTTTCAAAAGTGAGTCTGTGTTCAAACTGCATAGGATCTTATTATTTTAAAACATCAGAATTGCAGAAATGATTACTCAAACTCTGCTGGAAGAATAAGTTGTTCTAAAGAAAAACTTTATTGTTGGCCTTTGGCTAGGAGCAATTATGTACTGATAAAGTGTCTCCATATTTTTCCTAACCAATATTAACATATAATTGCACAATTTAGTTGAAAGATAATTTTCAACTTGAAAAAAAAAAAAAAAGAAAAATCGAACCATTTCTTTTCTGTTTTTCTCTTTTCCGTCCCCATTATCTAACAATGATGAATTTAGGTTAGTAAAATGTGCATTCCTGGTTTTGGTAAATGCACCATCTGCAAATTCATTGCACAGGTATTTTGGAGCATTCATGTTTCTCTTCTTTACCCTTAAAATATAGAAACCGTCAGTAGTATGGTTTCCTTAGTGTTAAAACTCCAAATATGAGTGAGTCTGAGATGTACACTTTCTATATAAATAACCTGAGGTGACAGCCTTATATCCAGCCATTTGGTGGAATATCCCATTCCCTTCTCATGGCAGCAGTGGAGCCATGGCCCAGGACTTTATTGTGAAGCTGTGAAGAATACTGTGAATACTTACATCAGGAGCACAAAATGCTTAACTTTTCTAAATTTCATGGAGCTGAGCCTTGTTCGCATCTACAGGTTTGTGCTGTGTTACACCTGAGAGAGTCAGAATGATTGTCTGTCTGAGGCTTAAGGATTTCAGGACTGACAAGTGCTAAATGAACAACTTTGATCTCCGGAGAATCCATAAGGGTTTAATGAGGACTTAAATGCATCTTCCACCTGTCCCAGTAGAAAACTGAGTTTCAGCTTGTGTTCTAAGTGCCTTGATCTTGTGCTATTCATCTGGCTCAGTAGAGAAAATGATCACTGGTTTCAGTGGGAGTGAGATCTAGTTTCTAATCCTGCTTGTGTTAATTATGAAATGAACTCATCGGGGAGTTGGCTGGATGTAGCAGTTTTGTGCTTCAGCTGCAGCACCTCACAAGCAGCTTCCATGTTTACATCTGGTATATTAATCTGTAAACACTTCTAGATAACAATCTCTTCTCACATCTTGTTAAGCTAGTGGAAATGACTGTTTTCCTACCATCCCACAGATCTGAAAAATCCATGAACATTTAGACTATAACAGCATTTCCAGAATATCGCTGCCACAGTTACCTTTCCTGGTAGCTTACAAGAAGTTTGTCAAAATGGCATGAAGGGAATCTGCTCAGTTATCTTCTAAGAAATATTCACCCAACACTGTCACAATTTCAGTTAAAGGTATATGAGAAAATTTTCACTTGAGGTGATCCATTGTCTTCTACTCTCTGGAAGACAGCAGAACTCAGCTACTCAGCTAAGCCTTACCTTGGGCCTAATTGGAATGTCTGATCACTCTTCTGTATCTAATTCAATTTGTGAAAAAGAAATGTCAACCCTCTATGACTGCTAAGGATAGATCCTATGCCTGGTATCCATTCTAGCAACATGCTTGTTCCAGTGAAGAGAAGCTTCTCCCTACTAATTAGTCATTTCCTTTAAATGACAATGTCTGCACTTTATACTTGTCCCTTCAGTAAGGACTACCTGAGAAAATAGTTGCTTGAGAAGGAAAGTAGGCTAGACAGAATTAGGAATTTCAAGTCAATTCACGGCATGAAATTTATCACCTGGACAAAGAAATGCCAATTTGGGCCCCAAAGCTGAGTGTCTTATAACACTTTGGAATAAAACCCCTTTAGTGCTTGAGTTGAAAAATGATGGTTTTCTTGCTACAAATAAATCATGCTTTTTACTCTCCTTTCCCAAGCTTCATTCCATCACTGAACACTAAGAAAATCTTATCCCACAAAGCTGCCAGATTTAGGAGTAGGAGAACAGCAACAAGCTTGACCCAGAGGAAAAGGAGAACGAGGTTTTAGTTCATAGCAAGACCTGTTTATCTGTGTTAGGTGGGTCTGGCCAGACCTCAAACAAAATTTGATGGCATGGCTCAGCATCCCATAATATGGAAAGGGTTGGTGTGCATTACAGACAAGGTGCTGTTCTTATGATTTTGGAGCTGTTGACTCCCTCAAAGGAGTGGAGACCGTGAAGAAAAGGAAGTTCAAGAAGGGAAAGTGCCAGATCCTGCATCTGGAATGAGGAACCCTGGATGTACAGACAGACTGGGGAATGAGGTGCTGGAGAGCAGTGCCATGGAAGGGGACCTGGGGGTCCTGGTTGATGGCAAGTTGAACAAGAGTCAGCAGTGCCCTGGCAGCCAGGAGGGCCAACCCTGTCCTGGGGGGCATCAGGCACAGCATCGCCAGCTGGGCAAGGGAGGGGATTGTCTCGCTCTGCTCTGCACTGGGGCGGCCTCACCTCGAGTCCTGTGTGAGTGCTGGGCACCACAATATAAGAAAAATATTAAACTATTAGGGAATATCCCAAGGAGGACCAGGATGATGATGAAGGGCCTTGAGGGAAAGCCGTGTGAAGAGCGGCTGAGGTCACTTGGTCTGTTCAGCCTGGAGAAGAGGAGACTGAGGGGAGACCTCATTGCAGTTACAACTTCCCCGTGAGGGGAAGAGCAGAGGCAGGCACTGATCTCTTCTCTTTGGTGGCCAGTCACAGGACCTGAGGGAATGGCCTGAAGCTGTGTCAGGGGAGATTTATGTTGGCTATTGGGAAAGGCTTCTTCACACAGAGGGTGGTCAGGCACTGGAACAGGCTCCCCAGGGGAGTGGTCACAGCACCAGCCTGACAGAGTTCAAGGAGTGCTTGGACAATTCTCTCAGGCTCATGGTGTGACTCTTGGGTGTGGTGCTGTTCAGGGCCAGGAATTGGACTCAATTATCTTTGTGGGTCCCTTCCAACCCAGCATATTCTGTGATTCTGTAATATAATTATAAAAGTGTGCCAAAGGTCTCTGCATATCTGACCACGTTCAGACATGACAATAATTAGTACAATTTAACTGGAGTCTGCCAAGAGGTGGGTCTACCTCACTCCCAAATTTTGTTCGGTCTTAAGGCAGTTGAGAAAACATAAGCTGAGAGTACATATTTATGCGCCCTTCCAAACCAAGTTTAATGCATGCCATTCCAAAGTACCATGAGCAAGTCTGAATGCATTTTTAAAGAAATTAAGTTCTGGAGCACCTCAGGAAAATTCAGTGAAAATCATAGCTACGTTCTGCACAGAAGCAAAGAATAAGTATTCATGGAACTTGCCCAACACCATGAAATGGAAGCCTGGTTTTCTTTTGTCCACTTTGACTTCCTCCCCACCTGCCTATGTTTATTACATTTCAATAATTAAGTGGAGCTAGAAAACATCCCTTTTATTCTTGGACAAATTCTAATTTATAGATTTTGTATGTGGTTTTCTTAATACCTGTAAATAGATTTGCTTAGGGAGCAGTAAACACATGAAAATTAATTTGAAACCATAGTCAGACTATGGAGTACAATTATTCTTTCCCAGACAAAACAAGCTTCAAGAAATTTCATGCTAGCCTTCTTCTGATGGGACAGACTGTTGTTGAACAAAAGGATTCTTTCCAAGATACTCATACTTTCTTTCCATACCTTGTGTAGAACCATTGCCCTAATTTTTCTATTGTTGTTCTGTTTGGAATCTTCTAAGTCAAATTTTGGAAATACGATGAATTAAGTGCTCGGGAGCCTGTTTGCATTTGTGCCTTGAAGAGAATGGTATTTTCTCAAAGAAATTATGCCAGTGTTGGTATTATACTGATGGTAATCTTTTCTTGTTGCATGTTTGCTCTTAACAACCAGACCCTCTCCCAGGACACATTTAGAGAGGTGTTCATGCACAGTGTGTTGGGTTTTTTTTCACTAACCTGCCAAGAATTTTTATGTTGTTATGGGGATACAATATACTTCTATGAGAAACAGAAATCCAATCGAATCTGTGACCTATGGTTCAGATCTAACACAAAACATGATGATTTTCACTACAGTCAGACTCGGGTTTGATACACAGAAACCAAATCTGTATGGAGCCAAGTACAGGCTTTGGATATGAGAGAAATATTGCTCCATGTTTGCTCTCAAAGGAGAAAAGCCTGTCACGTGTAAACACTGCTCTGCTGAAGTTGTGGTGGGTTTAGCTTAATTGGGACAACATTGAACTCCAGCTCCACAAACTTGTGTCAGAATAAGTAATTTCATATCTAAGCAGGAACAAAACTCCAGTGTAGTAATAGGGTTCTTTAACTCTTTTCTTGTGTAACAATCAACGCATATTATTTTTTATTATAATAATTAGGACTAGAGAAATATGCTCTAGCCAAAATAAAAGCCAATTAGGTATTATTGTTATTAATACTATCTGATGATGTGATCTGCAAAAATAATGGGTACATTTTAAACGCCTTGGATGAAAATATTGAAATGTGAAGGAATGAAGTTAGCATCTAAATTAAAGGCCTGATTTATTTTTTTGTAGAATGCCAGGCTGTTAAACAAAGCCAAACCCAGTGGCGTGCCAGTAAGTTAACAACCTACCACCATGAGAAAAAATTCAGTTGGATTTATGGTCCCTCTGTCTGAACCTTTTTCTCTTTGAAGATGCCTAACTTGAATCTGCACCATGGGTGGCGGGAGTGTGAGAGAGGGAAAAGGCTGCAGTCACTTTCCTGGTCCCTCTTGCAAAGCAGTGGCACAACAGCACCAGTAGCCTATAGGGGCTTTCTTCATGTTAGGAAGAAGCAGACAAACTGTCTCCTCCTGTTCTAGTCACAGCATTGCTTTCTTAAGGAGTTGATTTTCTCAGCTTGAAATGTTACAAATAATAAAGTGGAGCATTATTTTCTAATTTGAAGTTCTTTGGAAGTGAAGGTGATGTAAAAATTCTTTCTGACTGGAAAGAATTATTTTCCTTTTTGCTGTTTTAACTATTGGAACACAAGAAAGACGGAATCATGCTCAAGGAATAAATAAAGCAAAAGATGGGGGAAAACCCTCAAGCATTTTACTGGGCAAGTAAATTATAAAAAAACTCAATTCCATCAAACCAAAACAACCTTCACTTTTGGAGTCCTTGTGACTTAATTTTGTATTTTGTCTTTCTGTTGGAAACCTTAAAAATATAACTAGGCAATTTCTCACGATAACTGTTGGACAAAATTACCCTCACTAGCAGAAAAGTAACAAAATTTTTGACTCATTCTGTTTCACATTTTGAAGATATAGTCAAACCCTCCTGCTTGTATTTCATACTACAGCAACACAGGCACTTGAGGGAGAGATATTCTTCAGTGCATTCTTTCCCTGGAAGTCATTCAAAACTGGTAGGAGGAAAACAGGCATCCTGCCATGAACAAGCATTGTCCTCTCTCTGCTTTGCACATCTGGCAGAAATCCCTGCTGTCACTCCCATCCCACCCCATCCTATTTTACCTCCCCCTAGAATCTATGTGGAGGGTTGTTTTTTTAGCATTATTGTAATCAGTCACACAAGCTTCTCGTTCTGCCCCGATTTCTCCTTCGAATACTTGCTTACTAGTCAGAAGTCACCTTCTGTGTCCATCCTTGTACACCATCAAGATGACTGCATTTATACTGTCTCATGAGGTGTCAGAAACATAACAAAGCCATGACTGCACGTTGCACTGAGACCCTGAGAAAAAAATCAGCATGCTTAACTAGCATGTGTATCAATTTCTAACATTCCCAGACAGTAAAATGCACTGGATGAACAAGAAACACTGTACTGAATCTATCTAAAGGGTGAAATTCTGGACTTTCCAATATTTAAAATAATTTTTTTTTTCCCCACAGCTGTTCTCTGATATTTAGAAGTTTGTTTTAGCTAATTCAAACACAGCATAGACAGAGTAGCTACAGATCTGCTTTAATTTGCACCACCTGCCTTATTTCCCTTGCCTGTACCGAACTCCCCATAAACCTCTCAAAGTCTCATGTTTGAAAGTTTGGCTCTGGGTGGTTAAGTAGACAATCCCAGTTGTATGGGATATCCTTGAATCTGCACCCTGCCTCAGCAAGTTCAGGAAAGCTTTTGAGAACTACTTTTGTCCCCTCTTTTAGAAACCTCACAGAAGAAAAATAGGTTTCCTGCCAGCTGTCATAGAGCATATATGGTTTTCTCTGACTCTCCATCCCAAGCTATGGTCTGAGGAAATAGTCTATACTAGTGCCAAAAGGGATTAATCAGTTGAGTAATCAACAATATTGACGACAAAAATAACAACACGGTCACTTTAAACTCTGATGTCCGTGCAAGCTGAAAACTTTCCTTTTTCAGAACATTCAAAGAATTGAAAAGTATACAAATAAAACTAAAAAGTGGCATGGAAAGCAATTTTCTTTTGTAGGAAAAAAATGAAATTGTTCAAACTCTCATCCTTACTTGGGCCAGTTAGGGGAATTTTCACTCAGAAAAACGTATTCCCCTTCAAGGCAGATTTTGTTTTTACTAAGTAATTCCTTAAAGCTGAACTTAATTTCAGTGCAGAGGGAGCCATCTACTCAGGAACACAAATTTTCCTAATGAAAGTTAGACTTATTTGCGTTTCCATTTTTTTTAAAGCAGAGAAATTGTCTCTTTTGAAAAATAATACGGCTTGCTTCTACTTACCTCAGGACAGCCTGTTTTCTTTGTTTCATAAAGCACTCAACTGTTTGCCAGATATTATAAATTTTTCCTTTTACTCCACGAATATTTCGCTAATTCTGTCTTTGGCTATCCGAAAATCATAGCATCATGTCTAGCTAGTACCCCTTTCAAATATTTCAGTGCCATAAGCTTAAGACTGCAGTATGTCCTAGACCTAATTGCCATGATTTCTGCCCTGATCTACACTTCCTCTTATTTAGCAAAACTTCCTTAAGAGAATTTGTAGCCACTGATTTCTTTTTTTGTTTTTCCTGTTAAGTGTAAGCTACCTATGATATGAAGTTCTCTGCCTCCTTTCTTTGTCATGCCATTTCTGCTTTCTTAGTTCTATAGCTTAAGAGGAAACCAAAGGTAAGTTAGATCTATGACCTGAATCTCTTTGGGTGCTGAAGCTAGCTAATAAATTCTGCTTAGATCAGGTATAATTTTTATTCTAGAAAATGATTAAGTACATATAATTTGTGTGATCCTCTGTAGCAGGGTGATACTGCATAGAATTTACAATTGTACTAAACAGTAGTACTGAGTATGTTTCAGAATTATGACTGTTGTTTTATGTATAACCAGTACAGTCAAATATAAACAAGCAATTTTATCAGAATGGAAAAATTTGTTACAATGTTTTCATCATGTTTAGACAACAGGGACAGTTGTAAATGGTTTCATGGCTGTAGGTGAGGCAATCAGATGAGCATAGTTTTAATGTTGCTGCAAGTGGCAGCAGACGGAAAAATATTTAACTTTTATAATGTTTCATCAATCTTTAAATAAACTTTAGTTTCAATCAGGATATGCCTTGAACCTGATGCCATGATGCACCGATGCACATGCTCCCACTTTCGGTTGTGCTTCGTCAGTCAATCGGGGTCATGTCGGTGACCTTTCTCTATATCTTGGCAGGTAGTGAGACTGGCAAATGAATGCACCTTTTTGTACCACTCTTGGCTTAAAAATGAGAAATTTATTCCTGAGGACATCACCTCTCACTGTACCCTTCAGTTTCAAGTAAATGTTTTTTGTTTGGAGCTATTATGAGAACACTGCTCCTTCTCACTCTTTCCAAATGAGAACCACATGCTGGTAGCTTGGGATCTCTTGGAGAACAGCAATGCAGTTTCTGATACATGATTTTGGCTGTTTGTATCGACAGCTATCTCAAGGGAAGTAATGAAAGACTCGGAATGACAACTGCTCTATTATAAATATTATCATCTTGGGAAACAGGTTGTGAACAAAAGCAATATTACCTAGCCTTCTGTAAAAGGACTCTTTTCATCATGAGCAACCAAAATATATTAAGCCAACATAAGCTGTGACAATAATTTATATTCCCAGGTAGACAGAGTGTGCAGCTAGAGGTGAGACTTAGATTTTTTTCATAAATAGAAAAGGGACAGGATGACAGGATGACTAAGATGCATGTGTTTAATTTCCAATCTGACCTGCAGTCGGACTCAGGGTTTCTCATTTTTACCTTCCTGAATTTGAATTTACACACCTATTGCCAAAATTCTGTCTCCCAAAATTCCTTCCTCCTTCCCACCTACCCCAAAACCATGCAAAAATGCTAAGCATTGGTATCATGTACAGATCTCGAAAACCAGGAAATACTGTGGTTGAGGTTGGTATGTGACCTGTTACTCTGACATTCTCAAATGATGGCATTATTATAGCCTTGCTGAACAGGACTTTTGTGAGAGTGCCAGAAAGAGAACCCAATTCCCCTGAGTACCACAGCCATGCTTGAAAATTTAAATATTTGGACATTATATAAAAAATATATAATTTATGTATATATTTTTAATAAGTTCTCCTCTTCCCTATGTTTGTACAGTGGATAAGACTGGATTTCCAAGGAGCAAAATGTGTGTTGTCGTGTAATTGTGCTTGTATGCACAGAAGGACGTGTTTTGGTCTCACAGCCAAGGTATGATGGTAATTAGTTCTAAGTGCATTGAGGTTGACACTTGCAATATTCTTTGAGTACTTTTTCTTTTTCTCAAATGGATATCCTGCTTTTTCTTTTATTTAGTAAAAAAACAAGCTGAAAAGAACACATCCACCTGGGAAGAATTGCTGGATCCTACTTGAACAGTACTAGAAGGAAGTATATAAGACCTTTAATCTGTAACATAAACTGGAACCACTTGAACAACCGAGCAGTTGATAGCAGTGCTGTGTTAATACTTATGGTGTGGATCAGTGCTGGACAGCACAACTTGTGGATTTCGTTAAGTGACAGAAGAATAAAAGGAAAAGAGTAATAATAGTTTCTATTCTTGCCTCTTGAAATGCCTTTCTAACTCACTCTGTTTCATTTTGGTTTAGCAGTTTTATTTCATAAATGGGATTAATTTTTACCAAAATGAATTAAAAGAAATTTTAGTAATAATAATTCAACTACCCAAGATGTAAGATAACTGGAATAATGAACTTGGCTAAATAAATTCCTGTGAGATCCCCTCCAATCTGGTACCATCTTATAAGTAGGAATGCAGAACTAAAAAAAAAGAAAATTAAGAGAAATGGCACCACATAAATTATCACAGACAAATGGGAATGGGAAAAAACTTACCCAAAGTTTAGCTGTGTTTGCTAGAAAAGAATAAGGTTAAGTATAATGGGTTTTGCCATATGTGGGGGCTATATGAAAATGTTCTGTTTGAATTAATTGGGAATAAAGAAAAAAGGTGACCTGGAGCAGAGGAAGGAAAAGCATCTGTTTTTAATGGAAAAATGAACTTTCTACATTAAAAAAAAAAAAAATCCTGTAAGATTAGATTTGGAGTTATTGCCACATAGGTGTTATGGTTCAACTACCTTGGTCTTTTCTGGCCAACATCATGGGCTGCAGCATGAGGGATGGGCCCTATATGAAATATACAACTTATGCTTTGAGAGACCTAATCTAGCCAGTAAAGATGAAAGCAAATGAAATACCAAAAATAATACATCAAGATGACACTTCCCAAAAAACAATATTCAAGTTCATTATGAGTTTTGACCTAAAATGAACATCAAAGTTTTGAGTAATACTTTTTCTGTCTCCTTCCACCTACAACATAACACTTGTATCTAAAAGGCCCTAGAAATGAGTGCAGACATGACAGACACTTTGGATACTTTTTCAGTAAAAGTAGTGCCAGGGCTTTCAAATTTCTGTCAGAGACTGGAAGACTATGGATGGGGTACTCAGGAAACTTGATACAGAGCAAGAGCTTGTTCTTGAAACAGCTCAAACCTACTTTACGTGATGGGAAGGTCATGACCAAGAAAAAATGGCCCTGAGTCTTTCTTTAAACATTACCTAGTACAGCTGGGATTGGATGCCTGTTTCCTGGCTACTTTAAACTGTTCCAGCAGTAAACCTCAGTCAACTTTGTTTGCAAGTAGAGCTGCAAGGTAAAGGCTTTGTTTTAATTGGCAGTGTTGTCCAGGATACAGAAAAGACAATGTGAATGGAACAGGAAGACGCGACAGACCCACCACAGAGAAGGTTACAGTTGCCTTGGCATTCACTGCACTGGTTGCTGCTACTGCTGGCATTCCAAATATTTCTCCCCATTTTTTTCCTTCCCTTTTATTTTGGAAAGAGTCCTTTGCAAATCTAAAATAGCTAATGAGTAAGGACACCCACAAATATTTACTACGGCTGATAAACAATGGAAAACTCAGTGAACGATCTCAGCTTACTTTTATGAAGATGAAAAGCTGTTCATGTTTGCCAGGTCTAGAAGCCTCAGGCCACCATCATTAAAATAGTAAAGGCATCATCAGAATAAAAGGGACTTGAAAATTGAGTTCTGGACCTTGTCTCCACAGCAAAATGCACCTTTTAAAAGCAAAAATATTGCTTTCAAACCGCATTACTCAAGCATACATGAATGTCACAGGGTGGGCTTTTAGTGCATTTATCTAACAAGCAAGTATAAGCCTCTGGTTGAAGTCATTTCCAAAAGGATCTTTGGCTTCTTACCTGTGAAGATGAACAGAGAAGTAATACTGTCACTGTTTCTGATATAGACACAGTTTGTAGCAAAGCAGGTCTGTGCACAACTATTCACAGCTTTGAAAAGACTTTCCAGAACAAGAAGAGGTGCAAAAAAAGTTTGAGAATAATTACAATGCAAGGAGAACAGTAAGCAGTGCAATATGCTTAGATAACCAAACAGAAGACAGAGAAGCATTTTAACCGGCATGAGGTATCTCCCTGGAGAAAAAATGCCCAGTATTGCTCTCCTGAATGTGCCAGGGCCAGGGCCCTGCAGGATGAGGGGGGCTGCCCATGGCAGTCTGTTGAGACAAGGCAATGACAGCCAGGACCTGTCCTGCCACCCCAGCCAGGCGCAGGCAGCTGGGGGCACTGGGACAGTCCTGTCTTTGGACATCAGGCACCATCCTGGGGATGGGCACAGGCCAAGGCCTGGACAAGATTTGGACCTGGTTTGGCAGGACTGAGGGGAACTGGGGACCAGCCCTGCTGTGGAGTCGCTGAGACAGGGGCCGATGGACCTGGGGGCTGACACGGGGTCCTGGGCTGTGGCCAGCATGGGGAGATCCCCACAGTCTGGGCAGGGACATAACATACCAAAGTCATGACTCCAGAGGACATGGACTTAATAATGAGAATGCTCATCCCAAGTACAACCCAAGGAAGTAGAATATTCTCCGTTTTTGTATTATTCAAATGAATCCTGTGTTACTTTTTCAGAAGATAGGATTTTGCTGGTGAAAAAGTGTAAGCCAAGTCAGCTAACATGGCCTTTTGGTGTTATATGATCTCATAATCCATGGATCTCCTCTCCAGTTTCGGTTTAAACATGGTTTCCATTCAGCCTAAATCAGGCCTTCCCTGCAACAGAAACAAATAAAAAATAACTTATCTTGGTATCAAGTCTGTGTGGACAGTTACCTAAGTTCAATTAAACCCAAGTAAATTTTTGTGCATCTATTGGCTTATGTTTGGGCTTTAAAGTGAATTTAGGATTTGTTCAGATATAATCCCACATCAGAAAACGCTAAATTAACACATGATATCTCCTAACACCATTTTTCCTCAGGTGTCAAGTAAAGACATTGTCTCCTTTGTTTGTGTGCTTCATTTAAACAGTCTAATGAAGGAAATCAAGCAACAGCACTTACCATCTGCCTGCAGGAGGTCTGCCTCAGATGGGAATGGAAGTTAGGGAGATAAACAGAGGAGCTTCCTCTTGACCACTTCATTGCAAGGCCAGGCCATGGTACAGCAGAAAAGAATTTTTCCAAATGAAACCCTCTGCTATATCATGTAGATCTCTAACTTGTCGTGTGAGAGGACACAGTTTGTGTGCATTTCTGCCCAAACTGAGATAGAGAAATTAGAGGCACTTAGTGAAGCAGTCGTTTATGATGCCAAGTAACTTTGAGAGCTGGTAAGCACAATTGCTGTACTGAAGCAAAGGCGTGGGCACTTGCCAGAAGCTGCTCTTCAATTGACTGCTGTGCTAGCAGACTGCCAACTGGGTTAATGGGACCAGGAGCTGGAAGTCTTGAAAGCTTTTTGGCCAGTCTTTTTGCAGCACTCAGAAAAGTTGGAATTGCCACTGCCTTTTGCACCATGATAAATTGTTGTGTTACTACAAAGCTTCTACTACCTGTTATATAGGTCTTTTAAGATGCCGCAAAGGCTTCAGAATTTGTTCTGGCAGTTGTTAGGATTTGCATTATCATTTGAAAACTTCGAAAATGATAGACAGATACTGGTGAACGGTAATAGGAGGAATAGAATATGTTGTTTGGAGGTTGGACCAAATAATCTTTTGAGGTTCCTTCTTGCTTGGGTTGTTTAATGTTTGCTTCTAAAGGAAAGCAGAAAATTCTTTGCAAAAGCCTGCAAAGACCTAGGATTGATGATGCTTTAAACAGATACACAAAATAGCTTAAAAAGCCACAAACTTACTTGCTCTTCTGTTCTGGCACATATGGACCCTGAGGGAGATAGCAGGTTTTGAAAAATAGATTCTTAAAGGCCTGAAATTGAGATTTTTATAATTCATATGGTACCAGAGTAGACAGTTTAAATACCACAGTGGCAGCATGTTTTTCCCATGGCCCAAAGACTCTGCTTAGCTGCAAGTCAAAATTTCATGCTGCTGCCCCGGCCATTTCTAGCTTGCAGTGTCTAAGCGGCATGAAAGGACACCTTCATCTGCTGCGCCTGGCAGCAACCAGGCTGCCCATTGCAACACAGGCAGGCTTGGAGGCAGCAGGGCTACAGCTGTCCAGGCTTGTGCATGACAGACTTGGGAAGTCACTATTTGAAGCCCACTTGAAATAGTGTAATGATGTAAAAGGCTTTTAAAGAGTTTTCCTCATTTCAACATCTCAAAAGTACATAATGAGTCAGCTAAACTTTTTTTTGTTTTGTTTTTTGGTAAATAACCAGTTAGTTAGTTGGTTCTTTTGTTTGTGTGGGTCTTTCAAACTACAAGATTAGGGGGTTTGTTATTCTTGTATTTTTTTTTAATAGAGAAAATGTGAATGTAAAACAATCAGGGAAAAAAACTGGCATAGAATGTCAATGTAGTGCCTGAAATTACTTATATCTCGTTAAATGAGAGTGATTAGATTGCACATTGACTGCAAGGTTGATAGAATGGTGTGTGTTTAGTGGCTGCGAGAGTGAAAGAAAAAACGAAGGGAGACCATGCAATGATGCTCACACACTTCAAACATTGCTGTGGAGAAAAATACTGGTTTTGTCTTCTTTCAAGGAAAGGAACAGAAGTGATGAACTAGACCTGTAGCAGGAATGATTCAGGTTTGACACCACAAAAGCCCCTCCATTAACAGATGCAGTGAAGTGCTACAGAAGAGCCTCATGTATCAGGTGTTAATGAACAGACTGAACATGTAGACAAGAATCAGATATGACCGATTCTCTGCTGGGCAACGGGATGGGGCAAATATCATCTTATGTTCCCTTTTAGCATCTTTTTCTACCATTTTATGAACCTTTTTTCTTCAAACTTTTAGACAGGTAGAGTTCAACTTTTGGGGACTGCTTAGATTTTTATTTCCCCATCCTAACTTCCAAACATGCATATCTAACTCCACTCCTAGTCTCCAGGTCCTGGAACTTGTAGCCTGTTGGTATATGGTCTGGTTCCAGAACAGCATTGCTGACTTTGTCTCCCAAACAAGTAAATGTCATCGTTGCAGAACTCTCCAAGTGTTTGTATAAACAAAGGGCTTTTTATGCCAATAATTTTTTATCTTTCCCATTATGGTGCTTCCATTATGGTGCTTCCATTATAGTACTAGGGTAAATACAGCACCAACTGGGGCTGGTGCTTTAACATCTTTTATACTCTTTTTTCCTCTGAGGGTACCTAGATAATATTGCCTGTAGTGTAACCTGGCATGTATCCGTTTCAGAGCTCCTATCAGAAGAGCTGAACCATCAGTAGTAATGATTTTTTTTTACAAGGGCATGTAGTGGTAGGACAAGGGGAATGCCTTAACCTGAAGGGGAGTAGATTTAGTTTAGATATTAGGAAGAAACTCCTTACTGTGCGGGTGTGAGGACATTGCCACAGGCTGCCCAGAGAAGCTGGGGGTAACCCATCCTTGAGAGTGTTCGAGGCTGGGTCGGATGGGACTTTAAGCAACCTGGTCTAGTGAAAAGCGTCCCTGTCCGTGACAGAGGGATTGGAGCCAGATGATCTTTAAGGTCCCCTTCCAACACAAACCATTCTATGATTCTATGATGGGAAAATTTCAGGGAAGACTAAGTTCTTAATTCATCCCAACAGCTGTTATAGTTAGGGTCATTTTACTTGAGTTGTAGTTGTTTTATCTGGTCAGACAAAATATTGCATTGTGTGTCCCCACTCCACCCCAAAAAACCAAACCAAACCAAACCCCAAACTAAAGTAACCAAACAAAAAATCCCTAAACCACAAGCCTTCCCTGTTCCCTCCCTCCCCGAAACCCCAACAAAAATATTAAACCCTAAACTAAACAAACAAAAAAAACCATCCCACTCCCCCTCTACCCCAAAAAGCCACCCTTGAATACATTCAGGATAAAATGGGAATGTCTCATCTTTATTTTCCCTTCCTTTGCCCAATCTTAACTTTTCAGAGGGTAGTTTGTGTTTTGTGAACTTGTATACATCAGTGAATTTTCCTGGGAAAATTTCATCCAAGATTAAAGAAACTGTGCCAGCACTGTGACTTTAAGCAAAATATGTCTGTCTCTTCTAGACTTTGATTGTGAGGCAGCTGGAGGCAGAATTGTCCTTGGTTTGGGAACTGTGGCATCTCCATTACAGCCATCTCTCTTATCCCAAAGATTATTGTGAATTAATCAGGTGCATTCATTTCACTCCTCCTCATCATCCCCAAGCCTGCCCTCCTGAGAGTATCTACACGTACCTATTGGTATTTATGAGCTGCTAAAGAAACATATGATGATGAAGGACTCAGGAAAGTTTTGATGCCTGCAGATGACATAAACCTACTCCACTTTTACAATTGGTGGGTTTTTGCCACCATTTTTTATGTGGTTCATAGGAATTTCCACCCTCCTCCTCACCTTCTAATCTGAAGCCTGGATGACTGTTTATATGACAAATCTTGCTTCTGCTGTGGTCGTCTGAAAAATGACATTTTGGTATTTTTCTGCTCTGGTATAATGAAAGAAGTGCCATAGATAAATTATCTTCAAACCAGACCACCAGATGCTATAGGTGCTGACTTCTAACACTTTAATTAATAGCTCACTTGAACAGATACTTAAAATTTCTGTTCCGGGTGACTACTTGGGTACTGCCAGCCACTTTTTCTCCATCATCATGACCTGCTTATCTACTTCTGGTATTGTCATAAATTATAACTAAATATTCCTCTTCCTCCTTGCCTTTTCTTCTCCTTATTTGCCTCTAACTTGTGCCTCCTGGAAATTTACTACCCATTTCCTCTCATCTTACGCACCTTTTATTTTCAGCAAGACTATAAGTTTTGTAGTGCTAAAAGACAGGCTACTAATTCAGCATTCCTTGCATGCCCAAGTGATTTGCACTTTAACAGACATGGAAGAGAGCTTTGGAAGAAATACAAGCCCATGAAAGACAATAAGTGTTTTGCTGTTGATTTTAATATAGTCAAAATTAGTGCTGTTTATCCAAAGCTGTTCACTTCCCTCTTATTTTTTGTAAGTCGTATTTTTTCTTAGGGATGGATAATCTTAGATTAACTATATTAGTCTCTGAAGGTTCTTTTTATCATTATGCACTGAAAAGGGCATAAAATAGGTCCCTCTCTGTCTTCCTTTTGGATTTTCCTTTTCTGGCTTCACATGATAGATTTTCAGCACCATATATTCCAATCTTTAACTAGAATTATGTTATTTCTTTGCATTTCGCTGAATAGTTCTGGTCCCACTGCAAAAGATGTCAGGGGTCTTTTTGACTGTTATTTGTTTTGACTTTGAAGACAAACGAAGCCTTGGGGTTCAAGGGTGGAGGCAACGTAGCTTTGTTCCAAAACCTACATGCAATATATTGCTCTTCATATGCAACCCAGGGCTTCCAGCTTTAAATACAGGCTCTGCTTTGCACAACTTCACTTATTTGATGAATTCAGCATGTACCTGTCTGTAAAATCTGTTCCTTGGCATTTATACACAAAAAATGAGTGAATTAACAGAAAGGCATAAAATGATAGTGGAAAGATCATCTGATGGTTAAGGACTGGGCATGTTCTTTTCCTTCTTTCCTCTCTAATTTCTGTGATGGTTTGTATTATTTGGAAACCATCTCTGTAAATACATCAATTACAGGAAACTGTGGATAGAGGTGATGTGAACATGGGTCCCAGTGGTTCACATTGCAGAGACAAACATATATATGCCCTTATATATATTATAAGGTTTTTTAGATCAGGTTAAATTCTTTTCTTCCTCTTCTGCATTTTTATGATCTGGTCTTTGACATGACTTGACCTACACTGCATGGTCTGTGTGTGGCTCTGTTTATTCCTGGCTCACATCCACCTTTGTTTTGTTTCAAGGTAGCATTGAAAGAGAAAGCAACACCTTGCTCCCTCCCAACACCCCTGTCTCATAATAAGAAACAATTGCAGTAGTCTCAGGACATTTGGCTAGGCTGTTAGTAAGAGAAGATTTTATAATATGGACTACCATGTCCTACTGCAATGTTTTCCCTGCAGAAACTTTAAACCACTTCCTATGTTTAAGCACATTTCTATGAAAGAGGAAGATTGAGATATGAAGCCCAAGGCTGAAGAACAAATCAGCTGAAGCAGCAAGAGCAAGACAGGAACAGTGAGAACAGACCACATATTTCCTAACACAGCAGGAACTGTTCTTATGCACAGCTTCAGAACTGGTTTATTTACTTTGGTGGTATAGGTTAAAGCTGTTCCCTGTTGTGGAAGTGCATCTCTCTGACTCTTGTAATAACCTTATATGTTTCTGTTCAATATTAAAAACTGAGAAGTGTACATTTGTATCTCAATATCAATTGATGTAGTCACAGATTAACAGCTATTCTAATAAATACAACATATTTTAAATTATTTTGATACTTTTATCGACAGCTGTTAAAAAGCAAATAAAGAATGATGTTTGCAATCTGTCTTGGATTTTCATCAATAAACTACTTCTCTCCATTCACATCTCTTACACATTACAAAATAAGTCTTTAAGTGCTTTTCGTCACTGAGGAATGTGACCAGAATGCTCCACTTCAACAGTATCCAAATGATTGTGGAATAAAAAAGCTTTTATTTCAGAATAGCATTTCTAATGGAAATTATTCCAGAAGACGTTATTGCACACTATTTGATTCACTTTTGGAATGCAAACTCTAGACTGGTTTAGTTAAATCAGCATTCAGATTTTATGCGGGCCAACTCCCAGACTTCTATTCTCAAAATGTAATGTAGTCTGAAAAAAAAAAAATTGAAAAAGTGGACTGACTAGATTAGATTGGCCAGAAGATTTTAGTTTTTGTATTTTTCACCTTTATTTTATTTTAACAGATTGCCTGTTTGTAATTAAGACATCAATTAACCAGTTCTGAAAATATTTTTTTTAATTTAAGAGTAAATACAAAGGCAGAAATATATAGCTACCCTTTTTCATGCTTGGTAGTCAGTTCTGCTTTTGCCTGCCTGATTCAAGAGTCCTGTGGGACAACCTTCTTTACAAAACACGATCTGTGACTTCTCTTCCTGAGTGACTATGTTAGCTCCAGAGGTGTGCTGAGGAGAATAAACAACTCAGCTTTTCCAGACCTCCGAATCTGACTTACCCTGTGCTTTGGGCAAATGGTCATGCAGGCGTTTATTTTATTAGACCTTGTTTATCTATTATTAACTGTTAGCTATAGATGAGCACAGGACTGTGGTTTTGGTCTGTTGCTTTGTTGCTTTTAATATAAACAGCCTTTTGAACATCATGCTTCGCCTTCCGTGGTCTGGGGATGCAGAGGAAAATTAAACAAAAAGAAAAATCAAAACAAAGAAACCACACCAATGGACAAATAAATAATGAAATGCATGACGTTTTCTGTATGGAACTAGCTGCAGTCAAGTTCATTAATTAAATCATCCAACGTGAAATTTAATAGATAGTAAAAATTAGGCTAGTGGTAGTTTCTCGCATTATTTGCTCCTTTTACTTTAAGTATTTAAGCATTCTCAGGCTCTCTTTCTTTAAGACTAGTGTTCTTTTGAATATAACGTTCCAAATGACATGAAGTTGACTTTGGATAACAAGCCTGGATCAGCCCATGAACCAGACATCCCTCCTAAATCTGACTCTAAGGAGAATAAAGACTTTTGCTGTGCCTTCATCTACCAGAGCACAAACACAGGTATTTAATAGGGTCGAGAATATCAAGCACATTACTGGTGCAAAGTTTATGTCAAATTAAGTATTACTGTCCCTCAGGTATCTCCATAGTACTTGCCACTGAGAGTTAAATACCAGTGGCAACAACAACCTGTCCTGGAGGTTTGCTCAGAAGCAGTGGGTGTGTAAGATTTCCACATCACTTGCCAACCAAAACATGATGGAAAAAGTGTCCACTTGTATGGTTAAGAGAAGGGGAGAGTCTAAACCAGCCTGGAAAAAGAGCAAACAGAAAATAACATTAATCTGGATGAACTGGGCGTTGTTACAGGCAAGTTGTGCTTACCAGATGGCCGAATGGCTGAAGGCAGTGGGAAGTTTGGATTCAGTGGGCAGATGATTCAGGTTAAAAGCTATAGGCTTTTTATACCTTATCTCTAAGAATTTTTCCTTAAACCAACAGTAGCTATTCATGTTTGGAGGTGTTTGACACATGCAAGGGGTACTGTTTTGTGAGAGAACATCGTGTTATATGCAGACCTGTGAGAAGCAAGAATCCCCAAAACTTTAAAGAAAAAAAACAATGAGCTTTCCAGACCAGTGACGCAGACACAACAGGGTTAGACTCTTCAGAAGAGTTTCACATAAGGATGCAATTCTTCAGATGAATACCCAATCTTGTATTCTCATCTGTGGGGGAGTTCTGACACCCATCTTTCCTCATTTTCTCTGGGATCTGATATTTGCTCTGGCATGGAAGAACTCAGAAATTCTGGAGGAGTATTGCTGGACCTCAGAGGTCCATGAAGATAGTCATCAGCTGCTGGGCTTCAACGGCTTGTGACTGAGGAACACATTTACCCCTTGAGAGTCTCTGTCCCTCCAGGAGATTCTCTCAGTGTTTCTGCACCCCTTTTGAGCCTCTGTGTGGCCTCTCAGGGGAGTCTTTGCAGCACACACATGCACACACAAATAATATAGCAGGGATAGGTCAGCATCACCTTGGCCAGACTCATAGTCTGTGCAGGGAGAGGCTTAAACACACCCTCCAGCACATACAGGATCTTGCAGGCCTGAGCATGCTAATCAAGTTACTGTGCCAGTAGGGGTGCTTGGCAAACTCTCTGCAGCCTGTCTGCAAGAAGAAGGGAGAACACCATGACAAAAGGAGCTCTTAATTTTTTTGCTAATATTACCACTTTTTGCCCTCCTACCGGACGAGTTCCTCAGTGCCCACAGGGACCGAATTCAAACGCCTGTGGGCAGATGTTTCAGTGTCCAGCTGGGTGTGAGTTCAGTGGACTTGTAGGAACTTCCCCCATTATGCAATGGATCCCTTCAGGCAGGCGCTTTGAATGTTGTCTGCCCTTCTTTCAAAGGGTCACTGCAAAGCGATACTGCTGTGAAGTCTCTCTAGCCACTTCCAACCTGCAGAGAAGATTCTTTGAATCTTCCTCAAATTCCTCCTGTAGCTGATGATATTCATGTAATTTAGGGAGTCAGGTTCAGTTATGTATCTTTTGTAACAGTGTGTGAAAAGAGGGAACCCATGCTAACACATTTCCAATTTTTAGCAGTTTTACATTTGAATTATTAGTGCAGAGGTTTACAAAAGAGAGTTAGCCTGTCAGTTCGATTTGTGCCCTTATTCTTTCTGAGTCTTTAGACCCTTTCTTTTAGTCTCTCTGTATTTTTCTTCTTAATGGTTTCTTCATGTTGTTGTTATTGCTACGTTGGCTTAAAGGTAATTTTTCCTGGCAACACAACCTTTTATTTGGGGGATTATACTATTGTTGTATTTTGAAAGGATTTTCCATTCTGCCTGGTAATTCCGATCTCTTTTAATTTTTTTTTTTTGTTTCATCCAGCAAAGATCTTTCTGTTGTAGCTAACTGTCCAGACTGTTATACAGAAAAAAAACCCCCCGACATATAAATATATGTGTATGTATGTATATCATATATATAAGATACACATACAGATATGTATGCAAAACATATACATGTAACACACACACACACACACACACACACATATATAT